>BNST01000815.1:0-301170 GCA_019650275.1 Xylocarpus granatum | reverse complement strand
CCCGCTGTGCTGTCATATGAAAGGTATGACGTCGTCCAGTAAACGGTGCCCCTATCCATCAAGTTGGATCTGACAACCGGTACTAGGAGAGGATGCTTGAAGTGGAGACGATAGGTATTCTAAGGAAAGTACAAGTTAATGTACAGACATCTCAGTTCACGTGTGTGCTCTTGAATGGTCGCTCTATGGCAGATAAAACGTGGCTCTAGAAAAGTTCCGCGTGCACAACGAATCAACAATTTGTGAAAGCGTAGGTTTTCACCCGTGATGACCCATGGGAGTTGGATTTGGGTTGGGGGGGTTGGGAGGGGGGGGGGGGGTGTGGCGGAAGGGGGGTGGGGAATTTTGTTCTTCAATCTATGTAAGTTTTGTACGTGGTTAACGTTAGAGTCGGATAGGGGGAATAACGGACGGAGTAATAATGGGAGAAGTTTTGTAGTAGTATTGATATGGTATAGAATTAAAGAGTATAGGCGTGGGCGGGGGGGGGTGGAATGAGGGGGTGGGGGGCGGGCGGGTGGGGGGGGGGGGGGCAGGGGGGGGGGGGGTGGAGGGGGGGGGTTGCGGGTGGGGGGGGGGGGGGGGGGTTGGGGGATGGGTAGGGGGGGAGGGGGGACGGGCGGGGGGGGTGGGGGGGGGAGCTCTATACAGTTAAGTAATCATGTTTTTGAAGAGGATATCAGGACAATGTCAGTGCAATGAAATTGGGTGAGCAAGTGTTTGGGCGTATCAACAATAAGGAAAGTGTAAGAATCTTCAAGCCCCGTGTGAGGCTTCAGTGTTGGTGGTTGGTAGTTAAATGCAAGTTGGTTGTATTGATGAGTGGATCGGGTGGTTAAGGTGCGCACATTGTTTGTTGTGTCTGTCGAGTCTGTTGATAGGCAGGAGGGTGAGTGCCGGGTCGGCCCCAAGGTGGTACGGTCTTCTCTAAATGTAAGATCATGCTAAGTGGAAAGGGCATTGCTTTATAAAGTGCGTTATCATCGGCCGCGATGTTTGTCGGATATTCTTGACTTAGTACCAACAAAAAACACTGTTGGTAGTAGACTAGGCCGTCGCCCTTCTCGCCAAGCAGTGGGGAGAAAAAGGCCGTTGGCGGTTCTTCAATTTTCTGCCAGTCAAGTACGCTTTGATTTCTTCTGATGGAGGGGCCACCCAGATTAAGGTTTTGGCGGGCAGGGTTACGGCAGGGGGGGCCCGTCGGATTGGTGTGCTTTGTAGCACGAAATCTCGTCTTGAGCGGTGGGTGTAAAGACAGTCTACCCTGACGATCGGACGTTTAAACCACTTGTGTAAGGGTAGGTCCCTGTGTTGTGTTTTTTGTGTGTCCAACTAGGGAAATAGATGGAAGGCCCCAAAAGAAAATAATCTCCGTTGTCCTAAAACACCCCCGAGGAGATTCCGTGTTACCTAGGACAAACAATCAATCTTTATGTAGAGAATAGTTTAGGTTGAGTAAGCTTAATATGTTGAATAACCTCTCCTCATACCACAAGTCTGACAGTTGACATTTTTCAGGTGCTAGCCCCCGGTTCGTGTGTTTGTTACGTTTTGTGTTACTGTATCTCTCAATTCCACAAGGACACTACACACCTAGACTAACGTGCAGTGGCTCCCACCGTATTGCTCTTGAGTGACTAGGTGCGTGCGTTCATGGCGCAAAGTATATTAGGAGTTCGGGGGGGGTTCAGTAGAGGGGTCTTTGTCCCTTGCATGGCTACGTGACAACGTCAATTGTCATCTTTTGTAATGGTACGTGCCTTCCGACCATGTTCGTTTGGCAGAATGATAATCAGGTTGCAAGGCGTTCCCTGTGTAGAGAAGGGTGGCGCTTTTTTAGAGATCTAGAGAAGGTCGTCCTTGTTTTCCAACGTCATCTCGGAGGGGGCAACGTTACTTTGATTAAGAAAGGTTTCTGTTTGTGTTATAAGATTGCCCTCTCCATATTCCTCTGTCATTTCAAGATGCTCAGCAGCACACCGGAGGTACACAACATTTGAAGCAGTCAGTTCAAGTTTCACACCATAGCAGAACTTGGCCACAAGTTCAAATGTTTTGGCCCCACCAGGAACGTCAGCAAGGTTTATGGCACATTTTTCTTCTTCAGTTTTGGATGCCTCTGCAATCAATCTTTCCATAACCCCACTTCTAGAAAGCAATGGGAACTGCATTTAGGTGATGGATAAAGGGTAAAAGAAATTAACAATTAGTGCAGCGAGTTAGGTAGCCATGCAAAAGACAAAGGAAAGTACAGCAAAATCAGGAGCTACTTAAGGCTAATGTGCTGATCTCCAATGGGATTAGAATTTAGAGCCCCACTAATTTGTTAAAAATCTCAAACCCAGCTGAACTTGATTTCAAATTTGGCAGTTGCAATGAACTTTCCACATAATAGTTTAATGGGAAGTTGGAAACATTTTAAATTATAATGATGAAAAAGATAAGCATTACCTTGTGGAGGTGAAAGGACATCTCTCCAGCTTCAACAACTATATCACTAGGAAGACCAGATGTGCAAAACCTATAGTAAATACAAGTCCAGAAAGATCATTATGCAGGGTTACTGAACTACAACACACATATTCAATGTAGAGGAGCTTTGGAACATCAATCATAAAAGAATAGTGTACTATGAGAAATCATATTCATTAAGCAATGAACTCACAGTAAAAGTTCATACTTCTCTAAAAAAATTATGCAACAATGCCGAGAGAACAACAAGCCAAAATTGAATACAATAAACTCATCTTAATCAAATAATTCAATAGGTCTTTATGACATTATTCTTAAATTGAACAACTTTTTGTCGCAAGCTGAATGTTCACAGTCACTACAGCAAATATATTACAAGATTTTAACTCTGCTTAATTTCATTGTAGCTACAACATGCATAAGATGGTTTAGAAAAAGCTTTCTAAAATCATTCTTCAACTTCAAAGGAGAAGGAGAAAACAAAAGACAAAACATCAATAATTGCCATGATATATGGGTTAAAAATTACATTAAAAAAACTAGCCAGGGGTATTTACTTCCAATATGTATATGCATTCATTCTTTTAAAATCCTGATATGCACTATCATATAAGGTCAACAAGGATTTCTGACCAACACCCACACACCATCATTTCCCAGCAGTACAGGGTTATGCATCCCCTGGACAAAGGTGGAACCTATTGTTAACATTTCTAGACACACATCAAAATATATTTTTGGCTTATCCAGTACATCCTTTAGGCCATTTGATAGACCAAAGGTGGAACCTATCGTCACTTTTTCACCTATACTTAAAGCCACCGCAAGAAAACATGGTCAAGCCAATCTTAAATTGACATCTGTTAACGTACTTAAGAGACAAATGTTTTCACTCATTGGTGAGTACATGTAGCAAACATAGCCTCTTCTACCACAGATGCATATTTTCACGACATGTAAATATTATGCTAAACATCATTTCATTAGGATAAGAATGACCTGGAATATATTAGAGTTGTTCCAAAAGTTAAATCAAACATCTCATAAGTTGTTAGGCTATGAACAATCTTCCATAGAACAAACAGAAGCATCCATCACCCTCAAGTAGTTGATGCATTTTCTTGCAACAAACCAACTGAAACTAGATAAGGTTTCATTTAATACTAACACATTTTACATAAAATACCCAAATTTTTCTAGAAAGCAAATTTAAACTGCTAGCGAACTTCTTTTAGCAAATCTAGAAGCTGGTAAGCTTTCAATGTCAAGCATGTCAAGCTATTATTAGCAGATCCATATCACAAACAAAACTGTAAATCTTTGGGTGTTAGAAAGATTCAATAAACTATGGACACGAAAAAAGAATCTCTAAAACATTTAACTGCAAAAGAGGTAGACATGATTGACTAAAATAGAAAGACAAATTCAACGATTTTTCTTTTTTGACTGAAATAGTTAAATAAGGCATTGGAACCCGCAAAGAAGGAAAATTAAACCGAGTTACATACCAGGCCTGTCCTTGCCGTTGAAACGCATCAGTTTTGGATCCCAGTTTCACGCAAGCCATTTTCTCAGAATGCAGGCTGAGAGGAAGTAGAATCAAGATTTGAGCTTGAAATAAAGAGCTAAGCAGGAGTAGCAGCGGAAAACAGCGACTGCGATCCTGAAATCGGGCTTAAACCCCAAATAAACGCTTAACTCAAGGACAATACACCATAAAATGTTGCAAACTGAAGCACTTTCACACAACACACACACAACAAACCCAGTTTAATTTTTCCTTGGACACCACTCTCAAACCAAAGTCACTAACAGAAACATTACAATACCAAACGCAAATTCCTCAAATTATGTTTTCTATATTGTCGTAAAAGCACCATAATGTGGCTTCTTCTGAGATATTTATGGCAAAAACATGCACAGAGACAGCACAAACCCTCTCAATCTTCACCAAAAATTTCCCCAAAGTCTACTAAACCAAAACTTCACAAACCCAGTTTTGATCCACGACCCAAAACCACTCCAATTTAGGGAATCCCACTTCAAAATAAGCACCAAAATCCCTGCACAAAAAACACCTAACTTGCAAATTAGGTCAACTCCTCCAATTTTCCAGCCATAAAACCAAAACCCTGCCCCTACAATAATCTTACTATTTTCCTACTGCCCACAAACGAACCCTTCATAAGACACACAAGGGACGAAAGCCACTCGGACCCATTAAAGAAAAAACAACAACTAAACACTGTACATTCTGCCAACAACGCAATAATAATCAATCTATATCTCTATGCCCTTCAAACCCCCATAAGAACAGTAATTAATAATAATTATCATTGATTTGAAGTCATGATTTGCAGGCCAAAAGGGCTTTGAAAACTCGACAAAGGGTAACTAATGGCAGCTCTGAAATACAACTCTCTCACACACGCGTACATGCGGGACCCTTTACTTAAAAGACACGCATTGCTTTGGCTTTCTCGAACTCAGTTATGGAATTTGCTTCACAGAATCTTTAAACCAAAAACACGAACAGTTATGCATTGACAATAAAATATTTTTTTGAGTATTAATTAAGGTGAAATTTTTAATTATATGACTGGCTTTGAGGTTACAGGTCTCCGCCTTGTCCAGCTAGCCCATATGAGTGTGCATCGCTTAGCTTTTATAAAATTAATAATCAAACTAGTTTGATCATTAAGCATGTAAGATACAGTTTTCCAGTAGATTACAGTGCGAAGAAATTATTGATTTGTGGATTAATTTGTTAATTAATTTATGTTCTCGTTCAAGAGTTGGGACCAAAGACCCGATATAAATGCTGTCTGGGGATCGCCCACAAGTCATTAAGACAAAGGAGGGGCAATTTTGGAATTTCAAGTATTAAAATTAAAAATAAAAAACTAAAAAAAGATAGTCCTATTTAGATTCCAAAGGCAACGTTTAATATTCAAAATAAATAAATAAATAACATAAAATTAAATAAATTATAAACACAATGTGAATACGTAAATTTTATATAATTTATATGCTTTTTTTGTGGGGTTGAAATAAAAAAATAAATAAAAATAAAAAATACATATTGGCAAAATGCATAGAACAAAGTGGGAACGTGATGATTGAGTATGGACTAAGTGAAGTATCTATATCTTATTCAATGAACAAAAGACAATACCGTAATGCTTAATTAATTAATGAAAAAATTTTGATTTATATAATTATAATTAAAATATATTTACTTAGTAAGTAAAATTGAAAAAAAATATATTTGAATCTACCAGTAATTTGGATCCACGTGGTCAGATCCTCTAAAAATAAAGAATATTACCCATAATACAAAAAATTTAATGTCTTGAAAAGGCGTTTACCAGTTATCTGTTGGCTGTATTTATCCCATTTAATGTAATGTCTCTTTCGTATTTTTCTTTCAGGTTCGTGCCATTAAAGAAGTCGATCGATGAAGTGTCAAGTATACTGTCTATCTCATAGTTAACGATGCTCTGCCGGTAGCTTGAGTTTGGGGGAAATGGATTTGGGGTCTCGAAGCGTCTTGGTGTTTGGGACCGGCGGCAGAAACGGTGCCGCTTTCGTCTCGTGCACTCAAGTGTCTGGTTAAAATTCAACGCGACAGAGAATTAGATTGCTTTTTAAAGTAAAATCAATTCGGCCCCGGACTATAAGTTGTCCGGTGGGCACTGGAGTAGTACCTATAAACGAAGCGGGCCTGACTTAAGGCCTAATAATTAGAAAAGGAGGAGCCAAGCCCTTTTCGTCAATTATTGGGCTGGTGGGTTAAACCAGAAATCTTGAATACGTTGGGCTTGCCTTGGAGATCAAATTACTACTAGCTCCGTGAGCAAAGATACGGTACGATGAAAGTATCGTACAGCCACATTTTCGTAATCATTTATTTACAATCTATCAAGAGTTTATACATGTATTACGATACACTATTAATGGGTCTATTGAGAGTTGTATTTGCGCGTATGATAAAGCTGACGTGAAAAGTGGAAGAAAGAAGATAACGCGACCGTGCTTTAATAAAAGTGCTTTTTAGAAAGTTCAGAAAGAAAAAGTTGACACGCAAATAAGCGGAAGTCGGCTCGTGGTTCGGAATTTGGATTATTTTTATTGTTTTTGTGATGACGTGTCAAACGAACCTTTCGCTTACTGCTAAAATGCGCATCTGATCCGTGCAAAGCTTCATCAAATTCTTTTTCCATTTTTTCTTGTATTTTGCCGATTATTACTACAAAAATAAATTAACTCAGTCATTTATTTCTCATTTAATAGAGTAGTGAAAATAATTGTACTAATACAAGCTGCTTGAAAAATATTTTAATTTTTTAAATATATTTAAAATATAAAATTAATAATAAATATCAATATATATTTTTATACATACAATTCAAATTAAAGAATGGTCGAGAGTTTGAATTCCTTCTCTCTTCTTAATTTTATGTTTTATGAATAGGATTTAAAATATTTTCGTATTTTATAAGATAATGATACAATATGTTCGTCATTCAGACAGAAAATATACTAAAATAAAATAATTTTATAATGATGAGTTAAGAAATAAATGTATTAAAACTTTTGTAATAAATTATTATACGAGTAAAATTTTATTATTGTATATATTTGATTTTAATTATATTTTTTTACTCTTACAAATTTTTATTTACAATTTTATAAAAAAAAATATTTGACTCCAAATTTTCGTTCAATGTTAACTTGCAAATTTTTTCTCAATCCTTCGAACTTTCACCGTAAAATAAATAACAAATTAGAGATGTTTGGTTATCAAACAAAAAATCTATAATTAAATTAGAATATTTGACAATCAAATGTTTAATAATGAAGAAAAGAAGCTAATAATATGAAAAAAAATTAAAATGGCAGCATAACAACATCAAAAATTATTTTTGTTCACAATCCTTTTTTATAAATTTTACTATCAACAATTATTTTCTCGTTATATATCTACTTTATATTACGAGGCAATTGCAAAGTAATGGATATTGACATAATAAGTTGTTTTCTTAGGATAGATAGTTACATTTTGTGGGTACTAATTGTCTGTATTTTCAAATTCTCAATTAAATTGAGTTTTGAAAATATATTTTTTAAAAAATCAAAGCAATACTATTTAAGCAAAAGGTATGCAATAAGCCTACAAGGGTTTAAATATTTAGATTTATTAGATTGTTGGGATATTGAAAAACAACAACAATAATAATATACTATAAAATTATTTATATAAATGAAATTGTTAGTCGTGCATAGCATAGTTTTAATATAATAGACTAAACACCTTTACAATGAATTTTGATTGATCGAGAAAAATATTATCGGTAGAGAAATAAATGGTAAAATAAAAGATAAATATGCATAATATCATAAATTATGAAGTTTCTAAAATTACTGGGTAGTTACAAAACTAAAAAACACGTTCTCTGAAATTTGACAAAATTACACAAAATTTTTTTTCTTAACATTATAACCATTATGTTTGATCTATAGTTGATTAATTTAAAAAGTAGAATAATTAAAATAAACTTGCACATAATGTTAGATATTAGTAATCATTTTATATACATTCTCTAAAGTTTTGATTTTAAAAATTATTCTCAAAAATTATTTTTTTTATTTTGACATGTAATTTAATTTAATAAGTGCACACAAATTAAATGTTAATTTTAATAAAATCATTTCATAAATTACTAACTTATGTAGAAATATAAGTCATCTAATTCAATAACATATATAAAAATTATATGATACGAATACTATACAATGGGATATTATAAATTAGTTATTTATATAGAATTATTTTAAACTGTTCTAATTTTTTATTATTAAATTAGTTAAATAATAAAATTTTATTTAAAAAGATGAAATTAAAAAATACTTATATTTTTATAAAAATGATAATTTTTTTGTATAGATGAAAATAAAATTTTTACAAGTATTTAATTTATTTAATTATTTTTTTAAATAAAAAATTTATAAATTTATCTAATTTTAATAATTATAAAAAATTTTAATAAAATTAAATAATTTATAATATATATTTATATATATTTATATATATTTATATTATATAATTTTATTTATATTTATTAAATTAAAATAATTTATATTTCTATACAAATAAATAATTTATATTATTATTATATTAAAATTTATATTTAATTTATATATATTTATGAATTAAATTAAATTACATATTAAAATATAAAAAAAACTTTAAAAGAATACTTTTTAATTAATTTTTTAAATATTAAAGAAACAAAAATAAGAGAAATATTATTAATATTTAAAAATTATATATAAAATTATTTTAATTAATTAATTAATAATTAAATATAATAATTTGATTATTAAAAGATATTTTTATTAATTTAAAAAATTTATATTTATATATAATTTTATTAATTAAACATTTAAGGAGATATTTAAAAACATGCTAAACTAAAACCGAAGGGGCCCCGACAGACTCAAGTATCCAATCGCGTGTGATGCTTAACCCGCAGTACATCCGACATAGTAATTGTCGTGCTAAGCCATGCTAACCAGTAAAGTCACGTGTATTAACGTAAAGCATGCGATGACAAAAGTAACGACTAAAAGCAATAACTTTAGCATCTGTCTGTGTACTGTTCTGCGCTGCGCCCATGACTTGTTATTTTCTCTGTTAATTTTGAACCGAACCGACACAACCAAACTTTCCTGTGCTTGGCTCCACGACGAAGAAGAGTAATATGGCAGTAACGGATGGTTGCTAAAATGCGCCTCTTTCCTTCTGCTTTGGATGCTTCTCTAGTTCTAACACTCTTCCCCGGCTCTCGAGCTCTGACCCTTCTTAAAGCATGAAACAGTCTACAAATTTACACTCTTGACAGTGGGGCTTCTGAGCTTTTAAATTTCTTTCAAGAGATTCTCTTTTCCAATTGTTTTGAAAGTTTTTTCTAACTCCAAACCAAGTTTCTTGTTGTAATCTTGATAGGAGTAGATGGTGCAAGAAGACAAGGCGTCAGTCTCTTTCTTTATCTGACAGTTTCGATTGTCAGTACCTTAGTTTTCTTTCTTCTTTCCTTTACTTCCTATGAACTGTTATTTTAATTATATTTCTTTTTTTTTATTTCACTCTTAACTTTTCCTTTGTCTTTATTTTATTGTAGCCCTCTGTCATAAATATTTTATTTTTCGAGCTGGGTGGTGTACCTCTTGTTTGTTTTTGAGAGCACTGAATCGGTTGGAATGGCCAGGAATGCATGTAGTGTACACCTAAGCAAAGGATTTGAGGGTGAGAAGTTTTGATCTTTGGGTATATGGAGATCACTTTTGCTCGTCAGTGAACAAGGAAGCCCATATGGAGATATTTTGAGGGTGAGAATTTTGATCTTTGGGTATATGGAGATCACTTTTGCTCGTCAGTGAACAAGGAAGCCCATTTGGAGATATTAGTTACAGCTTTCTGGCTATGCATTTTCTGGTTTATTGCAAACAGGGCATTCTCTTTGCTAAAATTGTTGTCCGCTTTGGTGTAAGGACCGTGTATCAAGGGTTTTATATCTTGCTTTTGGCTTTACTTACTTGAAATCTGAACTGTAGAGAGCACCAACTTCGAAACTTTTGTTGAAGTTTGGGAGAAAAAGTTATTGGGCATACCTTTTTAAAAATTAATTTTCTAGTTTCCCTCTTCCATGTGGTCATTCAGATAAGAACTATGCTCATTGGAGCAGAGCGCAATCTCGGGAGTTGATTTTTGCTAGGAATTTGCATCAATTTGCTTATTTGCTGTTATTATTTACCTTTTCTTTTGAAGTCCACAAATTGATCCTACATTTGGGCTTATGCTTTCTGATGTAGTTTCAAGTTAAAGCAAATAGCAGAAACTCTTTTCGTTAGAAAATGGGGTGTGTTGCATCAAGGACTGATAAGGATGAGAGAGTACAAATTTGCAGGCAAAGAAAGAGGCTTATGAAACATTTGCTGGAGTTTAGAGGACAATTTGCTGATGCTCAAATGACTTATTTGAGAGCATTAAAGAATACTGGTGTAACCCTTAGGCAATTCACTGACTCGGAGTCATTGGAGCTTGAAAATATCCCTCCTTATTGCCTAGCGCTGCCTCCCTCACCACCTCCTCCTTTGCCTCCTTCCCCTCCGCCACCGCCAATGCTGAGTCCTGATTTACGAAAGCTTGATGATGATAAAAATGTTGAAGCTGTCCGAGAAGAAATCATAGAACTCAATGAAAATGGTGGCAATATCCCACCACCAACTCAAATTCCAAGTTCTCCTCGGGATTACCGGGACCCTTTTCTAGCTTCTTTACCTGAGCAGCCACAAGGGAAGAGTGAAATGTTGGAACACGTTGAAGAAGAAAAACTGGGCAGAAACTAAAACGGAATTTGAGGAAGAAGATCAAGTAGAGGAAGCTGTTTCTCGTACACTCTGTGAGAAGCTGCAAGCAGCCTGTGGAATTGGTTGATGATAACTTGTCAATGATGAGCTATTGTACAAAAGACACTGCAGATATGGCCATGGTTGTATGGGGGAGCAAGAAGACGTTGGACTCTATCATTAAGGAGTTAGATGATTATTTCCTCAAAGCATCTGCCTGTGGAAAGGAAATAGCTGTTCTTAGGGACATTAACAAAGGGGACACTTTTCTTCACACAGATATTTTGAAGAAAGCAAAAGTAAATGCTTGCTCCTTTATATTGATCTAACATTTATAAATATCTCTCTCTCGTATGTATTTTTGCTTAATGTTTGCAAGTTGATGGTAGAAACTTGTAAATTGGAAGCTCCACCGAGAAATCATCTGATTGTTGTATTTTAGTTTGTGAGTGGCTGTGTTTAATTATTGTATTATTGGTCTTATTCTAGTGTCAAAATTTTCCTGAAAGTAATAATAACTGTATATTTGACAGGGAACAGGAGCAGTTCTGCTAAGGTCTTCAGTGCGTTGTCATGGAGTTGGCCTTCAAAGTCACTTCAATACAAACCAGGTGTTGCTGCCATGCATAGTTCTGGGGAACCGTGTGGGCCTGGAGCTCACTGTGTCACACTTGCAAAACTATATGCTGCAGAGCAGAAACTTTACAAGGAAGTAAAGGTGAGAATTGCAGTCAACTCATAATTCGGAAGATCATTGAAAGTAGGAATGCTTGATTCTTGATTTGGATGTAATATACAGGAAAAAGAAAACACATACATTCGACATGGCATGACTTCTTGTTCATAACCTCAATGTTAACCTATTCTTAGGATACTAGAAAAAGTGGTAGACTTTGTTCTATTGTTCAACTGAAATGAAAGAAAGGAAGTGAATCTGGGAGGATGAAATATATTACCATCTTCTCCACTCTCAATTCCAACCACTTTTGGATGGATAGATATTGTGGATTCAAATGAGAAGTTAATCCTTCTAAATTTATTTCCTCGTTCAGTTTTGTTAATTGATTGGGACAAATGACTTGCATTTCATTCCTTTCGTCCACTCCTTTCATTCTCCCAATTCCCTTCGACCAAACAAAGTCTAAGGTATAGTAATTATTTTATATGAATAACTTCAGTTAATTTCTTTCACTTAATATGGTTAAGAAAAAAAAAGTCTGGTCCTGGCCTGGGAATGCTTCAGCGTTTTCTGAGGGTTGGTTGGTTGGTTAAAATATGGCAATTGTTTATTCATCCTTCATGTTCTTTGCTTTTTGTTTCTGTCTCTTATTTTAAATGTCCTAGTGATCTTGTGGACTTAAATTTATCAAATTGTGTAGGAGGAAGAGAGAATCAAATTAGAACATGAGAAGAAATCCATGTTACTGCAAAAACAAGAAAAAGAAAACCATGATTGGACAAAGACTGATAAAACTCGATTGTCTGTTGAGAGTTTGGAGAGTGACATAAGATGCCTGCAGCATTCAATAAGTGAGACTTGTTCGTCCATATTAAGCCTCATTGATGGGGAGCTGTATCCTCAGCTGGTTGCTCTAATTTCTGGGTAAAAGTTATAAACTTCATTATCTGTTATAAGCTTTTTTTGTCATCTTGATATTGCAACATTGATATAGAAACGGGATAATGAATATAACACACCCTGAAAGCTTGAGTAAAGGGTGAAAGATGTGTTATCTGGTTCTCTAAAATAAGTGAAGACCATATAATTGCAACATTGATATAGAAACGGGATAATGAATATAACACACCCTGAAAGCTTGAGTAAAGGGTGAAAGATGTGTTATCTGGTTCTCTAAAATAAGTGAAGACCATATAAATGCATGGTTGATTCCAAGCTAATCTTGAAAAAGTTGCCATTCATGAATCATCCATGCTAAATTCATCTCTGAGGAGGTGTCCCCTGGCTGATTATATTGACCGCTGGAATAAAGTTGTAGTTACTGAGATCAATTGTTAACTCTCAAATTTGTTAAGACTTGGACTGCTGCTTGAAAATCTCAGATGTGATAGATGATTCTTGGAACCTCCAATTACTTTGTGTGGTTGGGCTTGGAAGTTTTAGTCTTCACAGTGACCAAGTTCATCAATTTTCTTACATGAGGGTGAAAACCTGTTGTTCTTTCTTCCCCCACTTTTTAAGCTTGTTCAGAGTATAGTACTGGTCTGTGATTATCATGTTACATAACCATCTGGGTACTGGCTAAATTTATCTCTGCTGTGATTTTCAAGTTTTTGGAAGAAAATTCTCATGAGACCTTAACTCTCCTTTGACATTGGTGAAAACTCAATTATTTCAATATTTAAATAGCATGTGACTTTGATACTTTGATTTTGTCCTCTTAGCTTTTTCTATGCTTGGATCATATATTAGGCTGACGCATATGTGGAGATTGATGTATGAATGTCATCAAGTTCAGAATCATATTTCCCAGCATTTGAATCATATCACTGATAATCAAGGCATGGACTTTACTACTGATTACCATCATCATGCGACAGCTCAGCTTGAGACCGAGGTCACTTCCTGGTACATCGGTTTCTGCAAACTAACAAGATTTCAACGAGAGTATGTAAGAACCCTGTGTGGATGGATCCAACTCACTGCTTGCCTCGTGGATGACCATCAACAGAGTAATTGTTCATCTGTAATTCATAAGCTCTCTGAAAATTGGCAGCTTGCGTTTGACAAATTGCCTGATAAGGTGCTTTTCTATATATCCTTTTGGATATTACTCTATTTCCTGAATTTTTGTTTATCTAAGCTGGGAATTACTCATTCAATTGTTGTGTATTAATGGGAAAACTGTATAAGTGGTTACTTCTTCTGCTTGGTCTGTAATGTGGTTTCATGTTTAATTCAACTAGTTGACAGTCCATGTTAGCTTTGCAAATAATTAAACAGGCGTCGTATACAAGTAGCTAGTACACATGATCCAACCATTCACCTTGCATTTCTTTTTTTTTGTCATGACTATGATTTTGGCACTAGAAGTTTTGAGTGTAAGGTCTATCTTGTGTAATGCATCTGAATGTCTATTCTATCTGCAAATTATGGAGCTTGGTAGGACCCTTAATTGAGTCTAAAGTAGCGGATGCTTCACGGATACACTTTTTGGACTTAGAAGAGATCTCAATAAATTCCTGTGTTTTCCATTGCTTGTTAACTACATGAAGAGATAGTACAGTGTTAAGATCGGGAGAAAGAAAAATGATAAAAGATCTCAATAAATTCTATCCTGTGCCTGTTTTGCATCCAATTGAAAATTGTCCTCGGTGAAGGTTTTCTATTGGCTCATTCATGATTATAGTTGGCTGTCTCTCAGGCCAGTTTGGTTAGCATTGTGTATCTGGTGCCAAGCATTTTTATGTGTCCTGCATCAACATAGCATATGTGGATTTGAGCAACGGACAGTACTGATGTGAGGATCATACAAGTGAATTGGTAGATTTAGTTTTCTAATTATGTTCCAGCTTTCAATAGGGAAGTGATGTGGGAGAATTCTGGAAACAGTCACATGATTTTCAGATAATGTCATTTTCCGAGATTATTCCCTTTTTAAACCCATGTATTTGGATAATCATCTCTCACATTTGAATCTTCTGTATATAGTAATATCTGTTGGCCTCACTTGAAGTAGTAATTTTTGTTAATCTGTTTTGCATACAGGTAGCATCAGAGGCCATTAAGAGCTTTTTATCGGCCATCCATTTGACATTCCTGCACCAGATGGAGGAACGGAACTTGCACAAAAAGTCTGAGAGACTTGAGAAAAGGTTGCAAAAGGAGTTGAATTCAATAGCTGAGATGGAGAAAAAGCTTGAAGCAAGCTTTGCTGCTGGAGTTGAACGCCCTGAGTTGAGGCCTAAGCATCCTTTAACACTCAAGGCTGCCAAAGTCGAAGCCTTGAAGAAGCGAGTGGAAAATGAAAAGACCAAATATCAGAATTCAGTCCAGGTTACCAAGGCCATGACTCTGAACAACCTGAAAACAAGCCTGCCCAATGTATTTCAGGCACTGATGGGATTCTCAGATGCTTCTGCTAAAGCCTTAGAGGCTGTTCACTGCCACATTAATTCAGCATCCCATTCCAATGCACCGGAAAACCTGGAAAGCTAGGAGAACTAAATCTTTCTCTAAATTATGACAGGAAGTGGCACAGAGAGTTGCATGATCATTTTGCCTTTCAACATTACCTTGATAGTACTAGAACGATGATTAACACGCCGCTTGTAAATGAAGTTGGTTCTGCCTTTTCTTACTGGTTGAATGCAAAGTAGATTGTTAATTAATCACCTTCCAGTTTGGAAACTTGATATATTGAACAGAGATTGAATGAAGTAAATGGAATATGTGGACGATTCACACACAGAGGATCTTGCATTGTGAATGCATGAGTAATAATTTAAGTACAATTTATTAGTATAAATTTTTCTTTGTGAATTGATATAATACGATTGGATTGATCATGGTCATTAATGAGTTACTACTGGCATCATATATGGAAGCTATATTCTAAGATGGAAGGTAGAGCCATAGTTTAGATGTTTTATCCAATAGCAGGCAGGCTATCTCTAATGATACCTAATTTTCAACATTGTCCCAATCTAACAAACTTTCTTCAAAATCATACTTTGATTGTCTGAAAATATTTCCCATATTAAAGGGAACAGTACAATTTACCCAATTGTCAAAATTCTAAAGCTATATCGGTTATGACAAGTTTATAAACTTATGTATAGCACAAATTATCAATTATAACAAAATACTAGAATATTAAAATTGCAGTTATTAAGAATTTATCTTGTAAATGCTAAAAGGAAGAAAGATTCTTGGAATAAATGTATCCTTGATCTTCTCTTTCTACAAATTAGAGGCAAATCCAAGCCAACTTCTGCATCAACTTTCAGTCATGAGAGTTGTTTTCCAACAATAAGAAGTTTCTATCTCTCTTCAAATGCTCAATTTCTTATGTATTGATCATTAATTAAATATTATTCATTTGTCTTTCTCAATGTATGTTTGAGACACAAATATGTGAAATAATAAACGAACATCCACTTTGTATTTCAAGATTTTCTTGTGCTACATACATAAAATCCGTGATCAGATATCTAAGTCTGAAATTGATGGCATCCATCGGCACATGCATGTACAAGGTTGTAGACAAACACATACCTGAAGTGTATTTGCATCTGTTGTGATCATATTAGTTACTTTCCCGGATGGGAAATTCTTGCAAGCTTCATGTGTTAGTCTTAATGATTAGCGAAATATAGCAGCCACCTAAAATAAGAAACAGTAGATCATGAAGCAATAATTTCAAAATAACCAACTCATTCAGGAACCTTAAGTTGACCTCACTCGGAAACTAACATGCCAAAAGTTCTGAATGTACTGGGCTTCGCATAGCACGCCGAAAGACTAAACCAAGTTAAATTAAATTGTCAATGACCTGAATCAACAAGCTATACACGGGAAAAACTCATATTTGTCAGGACGGTTTAAAAAAAAAGGTACAGAACCTGAATAACAAAGAGGACACACAACATTATTTTCATAAACAGTAAAAGTCAATAGTCATACCACCCCCAGAAAAATTGAGAAGGCATAGATATAACCAATCCAGGCAGGATTGCCTCGTTGCATTGACTGCAAGCCATAGAAATAGATGACAAAAGGAAAATGACTGCAAAAGTAGAAAATCAATACTGGTGCTTTTCTGTTGATCAACATGTTGTAGAAAAATTATAAGACTAAATCAGTGAATACGTTTACTTTAGGCACATCAAATAACATAAATAGTCAATTAACTCCAGCATTACAATAGAGGAATAGGTAAACAACCAAAATAAATTAACTCAGCATACCAGTAAACATTTCTATCATAATTACACTGTTGCCTTGTTTGGTTTGTTAGACTCTTTCAGCAATGTGATTATGAAATTCACATCTTATGCCATAACTACCTCCACTTGTTAAACTTTTCATTATTTACAAACCTAGGCACCACACTGGCTATAATTTACGAAGACCAATTCACATGATAGGGCTTTTTATGCCTCTCATATCTTAAAATATAGGAGGATTTGATTGAGACTCAATGATCATAGAGTATTAATAAACGTTTCAGAGTTGCATGCATACTGCTTTTGATATGGTATGGAAGAAATAAAAACCTGCTGGATTACCAGCTAAGACGAAAATCATTCATCAATGATGTCTAGGTGACAGAGAAACTAACCTGTAAGAGGCGATTCAACAAGATGGGACCCACGAACTGAGAAAGATCATTTCCAATCTACAGCATGTTCAAAGAAAAAATTAGCATGGCTGGAAAGTTGTAAGGGTGAATGAACTTTATTTCTGATGTGTGGCAATGAAATCCTTTCCACAGATGATTCCAATGCATTAGAGAGAAACTTTACTGATACTTAAGACAAGTTACAGAAACAAGATATCCATGCTGCAAACATCTGTCATGTTCGCAAGCATTCACATGATTTACTATTAAAGAATACTGTTACTTATTTTTGTAGATATCTTATGAAAAATATAAAAGGAAAAGAGAAGGGGGAACCTCGACGGACTGAATTTTGTTAAGTTTAAGGATCTACAACCTGAAATCAAATCATATCATTCAAAGAACTGAATCCCATTTTCAGACACGAGTGAGAGATACCTTGAACATCATCCTTACTGCCTTTTCTATTCTGAGTCACACAATTCACAATAATAAAATTCGCATGAAAGAAAAAATGCTGCACTTTCAGGCATATAGTCTAATCTATACATCAATGTCACTGTTACTCACGCATCACTTGTGAATGCAGCTACTGTTAAATTGCATAATATAAAAGCAGGTGACAAATTTAAAATTTCACCTTCCAGTTAGTTGATGAATGTGAGCTAAAGATTCCAGATACACAAAAAACAATGGGTGCAAGTTTACCAAACTCAAATCACCTAAAACACTGAGGTTTAACAATCAACAAAGGACATTGCTAATGAAAGAATGCAAGGATAATTTGTTCTCTTAAGGAACCAAACAAGGAGAAATTTTGCATCCATAAAGGTAAGATAATGAGCTCAGTACCTTGAAAAAACCTGCCAACCAAAACCTACAGAGAACAATTGAGGGGAGAAAAATAAATGAGATAAGACTGATAAGAATATCTTTACTTTGGAAAGAATCTAAAGAACATTCTGTCTATTGAAAACTGAAGTAAAGGGAGGGAAAAAGAAAGATTAACGTAGGTCAACCCAATACCTTCCACCAAGGCTATTATTCAGTGCTCTTAAAAGCCAAGGCTTGGATCTCTGAGATTCATTAATCCAACATCTTCGGAACCTGCAAAAATCAAATCAGTGTATTAGTGCTCTCTGATGGGAATAAAATTGCTGTACCTCAATGTCCTAAATTCTTGTAGAAGCAATGTATACAGACTTTTCAATCAGAGTCTCAGTCTGGTCCCATGTGTCTAACTTCCATAGATCCTTTTCAGTAATAGGTTTTTTATAGCCTAGCTGCATGAGCGGAGTCATCCATCCAAAATATATCCCTACAGAAGACAGCAAAAAAGCAGTAAGTAGCTTAAAATCATCAGATGTCCAACAACCATCATCTTACATGATTATAAAAAGAAAATTCAAATGCCACTGTCAACATTGGTTATTTTGCAGAACACAAAACACGTGGACCACTTGTTGCAGGACAGGATTACCAATGGTAAGCCTTCATCTAAGCCTTCATCTAGCCATGCATGGTTAATTTTCTCCCTTTTAAAAAGTAACTCTGGAACTTTGCATGCTGAACTCTAGGACAAGAATGCTCAATTAATGAACTACTTACTGGAAACTACGCTGACATTTCTCTCAGGACAAACGTTCTCTCCTCCAGGAAGTGCTTCATATTCAGCATTGTCAACAGGCTCAGCTTGCATTATAGTGTAACCGGGATAAGGATCCAATTTAGGAATGTAAACAAGAAGAAGAATCCCAAATAAAACCTACAACAGATGAACAGTCACAAAGCGAAATGGCTAACAAGCTTTCAAATGAAATGTAAGACAAAAGCCAAAGTTAATTGATTCTGTTCCTATAAACCAGAATAGGCCAGGTCCCTGTGGGTTTCGCAGGTTAAGGTAAGTGTCTTTTAACAGCCTGAAGTTGAGCCCAATTTACAAGGAAATGGAGCATAAACATGCGTACAAGATAAAGAAGAAAGGATAAAAAGAAGATAAAGGAAAGCAAAAAACCTGGCAAAGAACCATACTGATACCCAGATACAATGGTAATCTGCAATGAGTAATTAAGAACATAATTATACATGGCCCTCCAACATGTATAAACAGATGTTTTTCTTCACAAAATAAATGAACATGCATCCTTGACTTCAACAAACATAAAAACCACGCAATGGAACCAAACCATTCTCACTGAACCAGAAACAAAACAACAACACTCAACATTTCAGTCTAATAATAATTATACCATCAAAATATCATTTGTCCACGCTCCAGTCTAACAACTTGCTTTTATTAATTGAGTAAAGTGTTTCATCAAATATTTTTATGAATCTCAATCATGTTGGGGCTTCATCAAATATTTTATCAATTCCAATGAAGTTGAGGCTTCAGCAGGAAAACAGAAAAAAGGGAGGCGAAAAATCACAATAATCGGCATCAAGTTTTTGCTTATATTACCTTGCATTACGGTGTTAAAATGGAAATATACAAACAAAAAAGAGAACATACTTCTAGTGAATAAATTCATAAACAGGAAGAAAACTAACCTGCTGTAGTAATCCCTCATTGGAAGAATGAGATTTAGACTAACAGCATCCCCTGCCAAAACATAAAGAATTCCAAAGCTCACAAGCCATCTAAACTTGCGGATGCAAAGTTTAGTTTCCAGACCAATCATTATAAGCATTGAGCACCAAGCAAGAGCCTCAAAGATCAAAGAAACCATCTGCAAGTAAAGAGACAATTATTTTGTATGTAGTGTGGTAAGAAAGATAATGGTATTGCCTAACCATAAACTAGTTAACAAAGAAAGGGAAGAATAATTCTTGAAATAATTTAACAAATTCACTGGTTTTCACAGTGCTTAGACATTCGCATATTCTGTAGTCTTGGAACCAATGCAATGAACATTTAAAGAAATCCTCATTAACATCAAAAACTAAGTGATATCTACCAGTATCTAGCAAAAGGAAATTAAACTAGAGCTATAATCCTCCAAAACAACAATCATGGAGAATGTACTTCATGAACTTTAGCGTTCTAAATAATTTCAAAGGTAGGTTGAAGCTAAAAACTATTTCTTTTAAGCACATTTTATTTTCTTTACATGTGCTATATTTGAAACACATATGCCAAATCAAGACCCCAGAGCAGAGGCAAAGAAAGAAAACAACTAAAGAAATGAGAAGAAAACACCAACCTCAAAGGGAGCAAGACTAGTCTCTCCATCCAAATTATAAATAGAAATACCCATGACCAATCTTAATAGAGGCTCAGCTGTACAATAAGCAGTCAGCAATCCCAACATATAATTGTAGCAATTTGAACTCAAACGATACCTCTGCACTTTCAAATTTTTCTTCATAAGCCATATCTGATAGGTGCATAGCCCAAAAGAACTAAATGAGAAATGGAAATCACTAGACTGTCAACTGCACAGGCTGTGTATGCACCAAAAGTACTATCCACTGCTTTTGCCCAAATCCCATTTGCCACTGGTAGACAATACCAACCCAATGGCTCGAAAGCCATATTTATCACCTACAAAAGATTCACAACTAAATTAAGACACATTATACAATCATGGTATCTTTCAACTTACTAGATTCAGTAAGAGCAGTGTGATAAAGTTGTTTATTTACTTAGTAAATTACTCTAGAAGTTGCCCTTGCTTTTCCACACAATGAAGTAACTGCAACAAGAACAAATCAAATTCATAACCTAGACACCAAAAAACAAGGCAGCCAATTGCAATTATATTTATCTTATTAGAACTCTTCAAGCATACAAAGAACACAGACCCATTATTACTTGAACCTTTGACAATCGAACTTAATGAAAGAAAGTACCGATTGAAACAAAATGACAGAAAATCCAATCACTCTGCATTTGGCTGCACACAAGACAAGAACAAACAGAGGAAAGGAAAGAAATTATTGATTCACATGATCTCCACTTTCTAAATTAAAAACCATCTCAGCCATTTAAAAGTTCTAGCTTTGTCGCATTCCAAACAGTGTAAAATTAGTGCCAAGTTTCTTTCCATTATTTTCTCATCAACCAAGAACAGTAAGACCAATTAATTAACCAACAGCAACAACAACAACTTGCAGAAAAGAACTACACCTCTAAATTCAATCGTTCTTCTCCTGCAATTGCTTCAGTATTTAGTAGAAATACAAGTGAAACAAACATACCAAGGCAAGAGAAGAGAATTCCCAAGCAACGTGGCTTGCATGAGTTAGTTATTTATAGTTCTAGTTTCAAAGACATGCTGATGTCCCTATTACAATATATAACGCATACAAGGCCCTGTAACAAGAAAACAAAGTATAAGTAGGTGGTTTTGCCCGCGCCACGGCTTACGTCGACACCTCTATATACACAGACAAAGAGAAAGGAGATGATACCCAATAATTCAATGGTGCATATAAAAAGCGGCCATTGATATGTCCATTTTTTGAGTGGTTGAATCAGAGAGGACTCGTTCGTTAGTATTATTACTATTCGTTTTGTTTGATTATTCTTTGACCTTTGGTACCACATGGGGTGCTGTAGCTTGTGTCCACTTGACACATTTCCTCTCCCACCGAGTCCTGGATTCTCATCTGTGGATTTAATATTTAAATTTTAATTATAATAAAATAATTACTATTTTATTATTTTTCATTTTGATTCTTATTTTAATAAGAGTAAGATCAAAAGTCCAATAAAATAACAATTATGATAATCTTAATATGTGGGACGGTTCCCATTAACACTCGCAGCCTTTATATATTTTTAATTAAAATTAAATTCCCAACACTGATGGGAAGGCCCTGTAAAGCCCATAATAAATAAAAAAATGACGCACTAATTCCTCAAAAGAACAATGGCCACGGCAATGCGGCGAACTTCATTAACTCCAAATGCGAAAGAAGCATTTCAATGTCCAAACAAAGCATTCCTACTTGGATTCTAGATATTACTGGGACCAGTACGCCAATCGATTTTGTGGTCAAGAAGATGCTGACAGAGTTGTCTAACCTGGAGTTTCGTGTTTTGATGAGCTCAACACGTCTTCAAGCAGCGACATAAAACACTTCGCGGCCAGTTTCCTTGGATGATAGCCCCTGGCCTGGAGGAGATTTCTGAAAATAGTGTTTTGCGCAGGGAAATACTAGAGGTACTGAGTAAGGGTGGCCGACAGTCCAGAGCTGTGACAAGGAAACACAAGCGTAGAGATCCAAGTAAACATTATTACTCCCAAGTAGAGGTGTTGTAACAAGAAAGTATGGTGAGATTGAGGAATCTCGCAAAAGAACAGGAAGAAAAGTTTTTCATCAAGATGTTCTATCAGCAATAGTGCATCCACTTTGGGGGATGCATGGTGACTGGAAGTAGTCCAAAATGGTATCAAGCAACACAACCTTGCCTTCTGACAAAAATAGGGAATTTCAGAAAGAAAGCCCCGAACCAGCATCTGAAGAGCCGATGGAATGGATTTAAATTCCTATAAATGTGTATAATGTGTGAGTTTTGAGGTACCCGACATGAATTTCTAAAATAAACACCACTGTATAATTAATTTTAAACCAATAGCCTGTGTCGTACATCTCCAGACCAACCGATCGATATGAAGCTTTTGTGTGTAAAATGATTGCTGGAAATATATTTTCTTACCATTTTGTCTCTAGTTCTGTTGCACCTGAATTAGGCTGATGTAGCTTTTAGATTTTATTTGCATTTGAGCATTTTCAATGCAGCCTGCCATTTGATTACAGTTTTTCATTGCACAATTTCTTAATAGCCTATATCCTAAAGAAGATATTACTACATCTGCTAACTCTTTATGCTTTGATTTACAGTTTGAAAATTTTATTTCTAAATAAAAATGAGGTTTGCAATTACAATTTCTTTTTGGATAATTTACACTCAAGTTCTTGTTGTATAATAAAAACTCAAATAAACCAAAGTTCGTCAAATTAATCAATTAAGTCTACCAGGTAGACACCTTTCACCAGATAATTGGATTAAGTTAGGTATAAGAATATATTAAAGGGTAAAAGAATAACTCTTTTTTAAAAATACTCACAAGTTGGCAAAAGGAAGAATATATGCATATATATATATATATATATATATATATATATATAATATACCATTTTTATCAGATGCCAAGACCCAAGATTGTATACCATCTCAATTTCCTAAACTCTGAATTGTCATAATAGATGACAATATCAAGCTGTCCAATCTGCATTTCTTATATTCTCAAATTAAAATAATTAATTTTTTAAATACTGTAAAATACCACCGGTGCCGTAATGCAAGCTTGCATGATAGATTCATCCTGGAAAGAAAAACACACACACACACACACTCCAATTATTATTTTTCAATAATTTACTATTGTAATTTTTACCTTATAATCATCATAATTCATTAATAATATAGTTGTAATAATTGTATTTTTTATTATATAAAAAAATATATAATCATTAAAATATTTAATATTATACCCAGTTTTACCTAACAGCCAATATTTATCAATCCATGATTCTATTTCACATCAAAATGTATAACACTTCAGTCAAATACCCTAAATTCTGGACCTCACTTTAAGATTAGCAAATATCATGAACTTCAAATTGTCAAGGAAGGAAACCCAAGAAGCAAAAATGGTACACTACATTGTTTCAATTGCATACTTTCCTTAAAAAAGAAAACTAACAAAGTCTTAGAACGGCATACGTATTCTGCCATTTCAAACTCTAGCCATATCACAATTAATTTCCAAAGAAGAAAAGATGATGACCATGACAATGAAGTGAAAATTCATAAAAGAAAATTTGATACAATCCAAGCACCCAGCATACCATTTTCTACAGTTAAGTTATTCGTTCGTACAAATTAACATTCTGTACTAGTTTTTGTATGAGGTGATATGTTTTAAGAACTCGTCTACTGTAAGTCCAAAACTTGCTCAAATCAAATGTACAAAAATAAGGGTGTCCTGTAATATCTTGTGATGAAGACAACATTACTTGAATTTTTTGAAGAATCTGCAATGATTTCGCATTATCAAACGATTGAGATAAGTTACCAATGGAAGTGAACAACATGTTGAGCAGAGTTTTGATGTCTTTCTTCAAAGATGCGAGAAATACTACTCCCTACATTTCAACATTGTCCCAGTCAATTGATCTCTCTTCAAACTGAAAATCTGACTGAAGAAGCCTGCTCCGACCCAACCTGCTCATGACAGCAAGACCTGAAGGAAAATAAACTTCATATCATTAATGGTTGATGCTCATTGCAAGTGTTAAAAACGTGCAGGCATGTATAATTAAAGACTTCACGTGAAATAGACCAGCCTTCTGAATGCCACTATTAGTATTACACTTGACACCCTAGTGCATAACCAACTAAAATCACATATTATTCAAAGTAACAGTAAATGATGCTTAAAAATGATAGATCTAGTTGATAGAGGAAAGAAAATACTCAAAAATGCCTAAATGTGATCAAACATGCTCTGCCAACCTTATGGCCAGGCAGCACCACTACACTCTAAAGGTGACAGCTTCAACTCACAAGATAGCAGGGTCCCACTTGTGGCTTACTAAGCCATCGATCCCCAAAAAAGGAAAGAAGAGAAGAAAAAGAATTATATGCCCATCAGAAAGTAAAGATGTATGCAAGGTCAATGTTAATGGATGAACAAGCAGCTCCGGACGTGTACCTTCAATCATTTTGTAAAGGGCTGACCACCATCCATCAGTAGCCACTTCATATTGATTCAGCGACTCTTCAATTTCTTTGTCATGCTTCCCTTCGAGAACTCCTTGCAAAGTTACAACCGCATCCTTTGTTCTCTTGAGAATACTGCTCTGATCTTCAACTTCCAAACGTTGAAGGTCATTATGGGATGAAGTAAGGCTAACAGCTAGGGCATACTGGGCTGCAGCAGCCCAACGAGAAGAGGCCAGCCATCTCCTTTGTCCATCTAATCGCTTGTTCTCTTCTCGGCCCAACTTATTTTCCCCTACCCCTCCAAGTACTAAGCTGCGTAGGTACTGAGCATTTGCAGTCCCAGTGCTCTGAACCATTTTAGAGAAAGCACTTCCTTCATTTAACAACAGTTCCTCTGGCGTATCATATTCAAGAACCTGAAGAACAAAATATTCTAGCACGCATCAATCAGCAGCAAAAAGGAAAATATCTGTCCCTAGATAGATATTGAACATTGAAGCGTGAATATAAAAAATCTATTTGGTGGATGTGCAAATTTGGCACTCCAGATACCTAAAATCCAATAGGGCTTTGGCTCAAGGTAAAATCAATAATGGAGAAATTGTTCTAGTAAGATTTACAAATATGTCTATCTTATAACGAAAGAAGACTCCTTTAATCATCTTTTTCTGTCCCAATTGCACAATTAGTTTCTGGTTTGGGGGCTAAATATTATGAAAGTAAGGATCACGTGGACAATTTGAGCTGCAGGTAGTTGTTTCCTCGTGGAAAATATTTATGCCTTTGGAAAAGGAAAAAGAACTAAGGTTTTGTGGAAGTGCCCTATCATTGCTCTTTTCTGGGTGATTTGGAAGGAAAGAAATGGTCAAATTTTTTAAGATGAGTGAAGAAGATTCAAATCATTTACAGGATAGCATATGATTCCACACATCCTTGCAGGCTTCTGTAACTGAGCGAGTATCAAGAAACGCTTCATTATTTGTTGTTTTTAATTGGAAAGGAGTTGTGGATTAAATGTACATGTTTTGTTGCTTTCTAATTTGTGATAAGAGGGATTTGGTCTAGGCCAGGGGGGGGATTTTTATGTTTCTGGGGCATTTCTTGCGTTTCCTTATTTTGGGGATGTTTTTGGCCCTTCACTATTTGTATGGTCATATATCATCAATAAATACATAGATGAAATAGGTTACATATATCTTTGCTGGCCCTTCTGGACTTCCTATCCACTTTCTATAATTAATTTATTTTCTCTTCAAAACAATTTCTATTCCTTTCTAGAAGAAAAAACAAACAAAACTATCCAAACCAAATTTGACATTCAAAATTTGTTGCATGCATCACTTCTAGCAGCAGTATCATCTTTCTAAGATATTTCTTCAAATGGCAGCCAGAAAAGTAAACAAATAAATCAGGAGCGAGAATTGTTGGAAGGCATACCTGGCCAGAATGAAGCAGAAGAATCCGGTCACAGTCAATGATGGTATTCAGTCGGTGAGCTATAATAAGCATAGTACACGATTTGAATTCTTCTCTTATGGTTTTCTGAATAAGTGCATCTGTTCTAACATCAACAGCTGCAGTTGCTTCATCAAGAACAAGTATCTTGGATCTCCGCAACAATGCCCGAGCAAGACTTAACAGCTGCCTCTGTCCAACACTGAAATTCTCCCCTGCCTCTGAGACCTGGGCAAAACCCAAGGAAAATTCTTTGTATTTCCCAGCTCAAAAAATTTTTTATAGAAATTCACGAACAAAGGAATAAAAAATTAGATTATATAGACTAAATGAGTGCTAACTGAGTGCACGTACATTTGCATGTATTATACAGACTGCAGTAAGCACAAACTGACTACTGAGGTCAGCTTAATATTTTGCACAAAGCTGGTAATTCTTTTACTTAAATTATGAGCATGTACCTGAGCATCCAGACCAAAAGAATTCCTGCATATGGCATCCTTCAAATGTGCCCTCTCTAAAGCCTCCCAAAGGTCAGCATCACTGTGTTCACTGAAAGGATCAAGATTAAATCTCACAGTTCCTGAAACAACGAGAGCAAAATGGTCATCAAATTATACAACTTCCTTAATTGAAGAATTGTTATACTAGGGCAGTATATATGAGCTTAAATTGGCAGGCATGGGCTATTTAATGAGTAAAACTCATAATAATTGTACAATCGGTCAAACTGTCCACCAAATAACTTGATAATTGCACAATTGAGAATGATGTGTACCTGAGAAAAGAACTGGTGATTGTGGTATAATACCAAGTACTTTACGTAGGTCCATCAATCCAAACTTAGCAATGTCATAACCATCAATCAAGATTCTTCCTCTTTCCAGCTCCACAATTCTAAATAATGCATTGAGCATGCTCGATTTCCCAGCCCCAGTCCTTCCAACTATACCTACCTTGTCACTTGGAGGAATATTAAAAGACAAGCCATGCAGAACGGGAGGAAGCTCGGGCCTGTAACGTAAGACAACATCCTCAAACTTTATAGATCCTGATGAAGGCCATCCAGGTGGGGGGCGGTTACTCTCAATAATAAGTGAAGCCTCTGAAGGTAACTCTATGTATGTGCCAACCCGCTCAACAGCATTTAAACTGTTCTCAGCCAAACTTGCAAGTCTAAGTACACCAGTCAACAAACCAGTAATATTTAAAGCATAACTTAGAAGCAGACCCATTGTTGAAGCAAATGCCTGCTGGTTTTCAGCCCTCCCATTCTGCATGACAGCGAAGGTTGCTGTCAACCAAATCATCAGTCCTCCCAATGTTTCCAAACGGATTGCAAGCCAGCGGTTAGCACTCATATTGACAAGAGTAAATCTGATATTGTTGTCCATAGATTTCCCATTAATATTAGCCATCCGATCATAAGCTTTATATGCACGTATACTGGACAGACCATTCAATGCTTCACCAAATTGTGCATAAACGGGTGATCTGCTTATTGAATCCAAACGTTTTACTTCACGGGCAGTACTCTATACAAAAAAAAGAAAAAGCATACGTTAGAAACTAATAACAATGCTAGCAAAAGCCAAGAAGAAGAAGAAAACAAGAGAAAAAAACAGTTTGCATCAGAACTCTGGAACTCTCCAGTTCACACTGATCCATACTTCACTCTTACTAACTAGACAAAGAATAATGCACTGACCTCGAGACTTGTACAAACTAAATCATGTCCATGTAAATAATATTAACAAATTACGAAAGATGATGGTAAAATAGAAGATGGTGTGGGGGAACTACATTCTCAAGGTTACGGCAGCATAAGTGACTTTAGTAAATTGGCAGTGAACTCCTGTTTCATCTCATTTGTACCTTTTCTTTGACAAAAAAGAATGGAAGATATGCCCTCTCAGCATAATGTCAGATACGGCTCATACAGCCAACACTGAACTGGAATAAGATTTAGCTTATGTTGATTCACAATAGATTATGTCCAAGACAAAAACATGGGGCTACTAATTAACTTCTGTAGCCACTTAACTAGGATGTGTGTTACTAAAGTACACATTAGGCTATTTGAAGGTAAAACAGTCGACTCAAATAATTTAACTAGTAATAAATCAGCCATCACGATTCCCCCAGAAGAACCCACTAACATAAATTTGGCCAACTACTCTTTGAGGTAGCTATGCAAGGTAATGATAAGAGGTAAGGATTGCAATAATACAGATAAGGATGGAGTGTTTTGTACCTGATAATACAGATAGGCTGCATAAAACAAAACCAATAGTGGCATTATAGCCCAAAGGGACATAGTGCTGACAATTCCAATCAAGACAAAAGTAGAAAACAACTGTGACACTTGGCCCAGAAACATATTCACAAATATGGCCACGTTACGATCAATGTCACCCAGATCCTTTGCAAACCTATTGATAATTCGTCCTAGTGGATTGGTGTGGAAGAAGACCATTGGAGCTCTTAATATGGAATGAAGCATAGCATCGTGCAACCTTTTGGCTGCATAAAGGCTCGATATGATCAACCAATAAGAATTTGTCAGTGTCACCAAAACCTGGAGCTCAGAAGAAATATTATGTGATCAGTTAAGAGACCACAATATCCAACATAAATTTATGTTCTTTGGATAGCCAAACAAAAGATTCCTAAAGTACAGCAGGATGTGAACCGAAAATTGGCATAGGATCAATGAAAGAAAAATACTTTGTAATTATAAGCCAAATTATATGTAAATAAACTCATACCTGACAAAATGACAGAACTGAATATATCAAATTGTAGAAAAGAGGTCCATGAGTCTTTGAAGAGCCTTGATCTGTCCAATAACTCAACCATGTGCTACTCGAGACTCTTAGAGTTTCCGTTAAGAAATAGCACATAAAAAGAATCATTACAACCCATAGGCCTCCTAGTGCATTCTTGTACCTAGGAAGAGGGAAGACTACATTCAATAAAATTTAATGGGGAATATAATAAATAATACAAGTCAATCAGGTAAAATTTGCCAAAACTGCCAGTCGAGGTACAAAAACTCATCCCCATAAGATCAGCCCCTCTCTCACACACACAGACATGCACCCACTTTGTGTAATCATGAATTTTGTCTTTTTTTGCACCCCTGAAAACGATCAACTGAACTGCTGGGACGATATGTTCATAATTAACAGTCAATTGGTAATTTAACATGCCAACTGCAAAAGGAATATGACAACTGCAAAATGGGCACCCAATCCTCACTAAAAAAAATTATAACAAAAAGAATAGGCAAAAACACAAAAGATAATATACGAATGAATAGGAGACCATGCATAGAAGCATTGCTCAATCTTTTCAGGTAACAACCAAAGGGGGCGTATTTTTCCAAACCTCAGTAGTTTTGAAGTGTCCAAACAAAATTTACGCATGTACACTCTCAACCAAGTTGAGATGTTATTGAAGAGAGGCACGGCAAAATCTGAGAGACCATGCAGCTATCAATCTAAATGCAGAAAATTTAGAGTAGGAAGAAAAATGACATTTCTTACCTTGACAAAACTTTCCAACTGACAACACCTGTTTCCCTTTCTTCCTGTTTAATAAGAACTGATTTGCCTCCTTTTTGTTTGTTTGTATTGCTTGCATTCTTTGGAAAATCACTTTCTACCCCATTAGCAACAGGTTTTGAGGTCTTATGATCAGCAGTGTCACCATCGTCGTTTTCTTCTGCATACTCTTCCATTTTTCCAGCATTTTCCATCAGCTTCTGGAACAGTTGGCCATTATTAGAAAGGTCTTCAAAGGTTCCCTCCTCTTTTACCGTACCCTCATGGACCAAGATTATTCTATCAACCTGCGAAAGAAAGTGCAGCTGGTTTGTGACAAGAACTCTTGTCTTCCCCCTTAATTCTCCCTTGATGCATTTATCAAAAACCTGAAGACAATCAATCATATAATTAGCCCAGCATACAATAATATCAATGTAAAGTAACATTAACAAATATTAAAAGCCAAACATTATGATATACATGTTAAAAACTGTGGCTAAGACTTTGTTCACTACAGTGAAAACACTGGCAGAAGAAAAGCAAAATGGAAAAGGGATTGCAGTGTATAATAGATTTTTTATAGGGAGAAATAATAATTAAGTAGATATAAGAAAACAAAATAGCCAATCATGTTCAAATGTTTACTGTTATACATTGCTTAAATATACAGAACAACATATAACTTTGCTTGCATTATAGCTCTCTACTTCAAGTAAGTTATTACCAGTTCTTGAAGTCCAAAATGTATAAGCAATATACCTGCATGTGTATGTATAGGATAATTCTTTCATTTGAAAAAATCTAGAAGCAGCCAAGTCAGTCATACAATTTGATCAAACAACAATATTACAGATCAAATAAAGAATCCAAAGTCTCACAAACCTGTATAAACAACTGTTAACAGTAAACCAGGCAACTGCATTTATAACCATACATTTAAAAAACATCATATTCTGCTGGAGGTACTGGGTAGAGTACGCTATGAACAGGTTACCTGTCGAGCCACATGAGCATCCAGGGCACTTAAGGGGTCATCAAAGATGTACACATCTGAATTGGCATACACAGCCCTACCCATGGAAACCCTCTGCTTTTGCCCACCACTAATATTAACTCCTCTTTCACCAATTTCAGTAAGATCACCACCCTAATTCAAGCATGTGAAACAGACAAGAAATTGAGGTCACATGGTTAATAACAAGGGATATCTTCACATCTTTAGAACTAGCTTCATTGATTATGACTGCTGAAACACTTACAGGCAGTAAGTCAAGATCATGCCGTAATGCAGTCACATCAATTGCCTTCTGATACCTTGCTAATTCAAAAGAAGATCCAAATAATATGTTGTCACGGACCTGGAAAAAAAGAGACTCACGTCATGACCACAACCAACTTGTAATAAGTGTGTCACATGCCGTTTTTAGTCCAACAGACCTGCTATGACATTACCCACCATGCCCAAGTTTACATAAGAGTCTATCATATTTATGCTTTAAGGACTGCAACGCTTTACGTAGCAAATACTTTGATTTCGACACAAGCCCAAATAAATTCAACATGGCAGAAAGTTACCTAACTATATATAATTACAGAACACAAAAATGCCACAACTTACAGTTGCATTAAAAATCCATGAAACTTGAGGAACATAAGCAACAGTCCCTCTAATAACTGCACTTGCATCATTAGATATAGGAGGAAGCTCTCCAAGCATTGCCGATATGAGAGAGGTCTTTCCTTCGCCTGTACCACCGACTACTGCAACCAGGCTACCAACAGGTATATCCAAATTTATGTTTGACAATGTGGGCCTCTCTGCCTGGAATAAAAATTCAAAGCTGTCATAATTGAAATATGAGGTTGATAAGTCTACAACATTGAAAGGATCATCAAGGACATATGAATAAAGTAGAATTTTCATATAGCTGAGCAATGCTTCTAGTAACCGAATGTTCTAACATGAAGCCAAGGTAATGACAACTTTCCTTAACATTGTGCAGTCAAAAGACACTCTTGCTGTCCATTAATTATTCCAAAAATTACACATCCAAGTATAAATATAGACTTCATCAAATGCAATGTTCTCCATTCTACTTCGTTCCTCGCAGTGAGACCATCATGCACTGGCCTTTGTAATAGATACAAACCACAAAACTAAGGACCACATAAAAATGATACTTGCTCAATGAAATAGCTATCAAGGTCATAAAAATAGCTTTAGCCAATCAAAAATGTATTTATTCAATCTACAGCATGAATCAATGTAAAATGTAAAATTCAACTAATTTGGAGACATTCATTAAGAACACTTCATTCTACAAGCAGAAACTGGAAAAGGACAAGCAGCATTTATACCTCCCCCAAAAGACTGGCTACAACTTTCAGAGGTAATATCAAGAGCAGAGAAGTTTCTACAATCAAAACAATCTATGCACTCCGTTCATGCCTTTCAATTTGTGTGATGTCACCCTAATTGTTGCTACTGGTACACTTTCTATCTCACATTTTCCTTCCAAGCCTACTATTGGTGCAGTATTACAAAAGAAATGATATCCTATCCCTATATGCATGCAATAGATATAGAAGAAAAGATCAATAAGATCATTCTACCATATTTTTATAGAAAATGTGAAATTTTTAGAACCATCAAATCAGTGCAATTTTAACAGTTGAAATCACATTTGGCCTGCATAATTAATGCACCTTGGAAATGACACATGAAAGTATGTAATCCCAACCATACTAAGGGCATTACTAATTTGTGTCAATAAAGGTGGTTATTTAATCCTAGTCCAAATGTATGGGTAACTTTAATACAGAATGGTATGGATATTGGTTAACAGATCATTGGATGAGAATACCATCCATACTTATCCAAGAGTCGGGAAGATAAGGGACCAAATATTAATACACAGAGGTACAGTAGAAGTTTTCATACATACACTTATGCATGGGTGTGTATGCATGTGTCCTAACATGTACACATACATGTTAACAAGTGTAGGAATTAGACCTTTGAATCCCAAGAAAAGTATCCATTTCTTATTGAGATGGCTGGTAATTCATGAGTAAGGGGAGGATTCGGTCGGAGAAGCCTCTCTTCAGCTAACAAAAACTCCTCCAGGCGCTTCAATGATACATTTGCATTTACCACCTGTCAAACCACCACAACATTAATAGCTGAGAAAGAAACAACAAAACCAGTTTCAATAGATTGGTAATAAGTGATCGGTTTTTTAATTATTCAATCGAAGGGAAAAGGGTAAAAGGAAAAGGAGAGAAAAGTAAATTACAAAATATAGAAAAAGGAAAGGGCCATATAAGCCAAAACCTTTTCCCCAAACTTTTGATACCTCCAAGAAAACCAGGAGATTACTCAACATCAGCTCTAACAAAAGAATTTCAGTCTAAATAACCTGTTTATTGTTTATAGATTGAAGAAAGCCACAAATATAATGGAGAAACGGTACAGTTCAACTACAAATGGAGCATGCACATTTATAAAGGGGGAAAGAGAGCAAAGGAGTGAGGAGGAAGGAGGAAAAGAAACTTAATGTAAACTAAATAGTGACAACAATGATCGGAATCATACTTCTGGACAACTAAATGCAGTGTATAACTGACACACAATGCATGAAACAAGCACAGAAGAAAACCTGAGTTATTATGTTAGGAAGCATGAATAGGGGAAATCGTAGCACAGCAAATAGAGAAAGAGATGTAAATGCCCGCGCAGGTGTCAGATTCCCTCCAAGCAATGTGAACATACCAAAAGAAACCACAGTCACAAAAACTGGAATGCTGTTCAGAATAAAGCCGTTACACTGCAAAATGAGAGAAGCATCAGAAACATAAAAGCAAATAAAGCTATGGTCCCCCAGCTACAAACTATATCCATCCAAATGATCAAATATAGAACACTGTCAGTGTAATCATCAACCCATGATAAAAGCAGCATGAAAGCAGCCATTTACCAGAATAGCAGAAATGGACCAGTTATGGGCTACAAATATTAATAAATGGTATATGTTGAATACATTTCAAGCACATTCATCTCTCACTAGCTGTTAACTTAAATTCCTCACAAGAGAATTTCCATCCATGTGTGTTACCATATGATGTATTTCGCTGTCAAAAAATCAATAGGATGCCATGCAAGATCCAAAACTCATGCTACATGTAGTACTGCACTTGGGCTAGCATTTAAAAGCATTGTATGGCTGGTTGATGCACAATTGCATAAATTTCCTGCTTTTCATTACTAAGATTGTGTAAAAATGACTGCATAAGAAAGCACATGAAATTTCTTGTAACCCAAAAATACATGTGTATGACAAATGAATGCAACAGAGAAGACAGAACAAAAACAAAACCAGAGTACTGAAACATTTGCATTTCTATTTTTGCTCAAAGAAATGATTCTTCAAATATGTATAAAAAATAAAATAAAAATAAAGCCTGTAAAGCAAAATTTGAAAAAAATTGCACTGCAGACTTAAAAAATTACATAAATATTATTATTGCTCTTTAAGTAAAAACAAATACGAGTTTTCAAGTAATATCATGGGCCGTACTGCTGCTAGGAGTGATGCTTTGCGGAACCATGACAATTCTTCATTACGAACACTTTGAACTTTAGATTGAAAACTATTCTCCCATGCATAACACCTGTGAAATTTTCAGCAGTGAAAATTGTCCGTAAGTGCCCATGCATTGCTTAATAAAAATAAAGATTATTTTCTATCAGTAATTTTCTTACTTCACAGTGTCCATAGCAGCCAAAATTTCATTCATAAGCCCAATTCGCTTGTCTGTGCGTTGCAAACCTTCCTTAGTCAATTTCTGCATTCTGCTTATTATAAAAGTCTGTTGCCACAAAATAATTAGAAAGATTAAGGGCTGTGTAATGGAGACAAATATGGGTACGAAAATAGTAATGGACTCTAAAATAACGTAACATTCTATAAAAGTTTATGTCAGTAGCTGAAAATAAGAAGATTCAAGTAAAAATTTTAAATATAAGACATCACTTGTTAAGTATAAAACTTCAAAAAAAAACAAAGATGTTAGCCAGTGAATAGAAATGTTAGATTAACAAAAACAACATGAATCCACAACCAATTATAACTCAAAACATAGATAACCAGCAAGAGACAAAACTCATTCACCTGTATGGGGAACATGAGAACTAGCATCAATGCCCCAAGAAGTGAAGCCACACCCAACTCCTTATAAAGAAGAACCATGGAAACAGTAATGCGAAACGGAGCTGACCACAGAGTGTGAAGTGATTGGCATATTTGCTGTCCAAAGGGAAAAATGAACAATTAAGTCTCAGTGTGAAATGTAATCAGCATCAGGCAGATACATTTGAGTTTTCTTTTTTAATTTTAATCCATAACTCCAAAATTTATCAATGTGCATACCAGGTTCAAAACTAGGGAATACTGCTAGACCTAAGAATCTTTACTGGTCAAGAAAACTCACAGGATATATTACCCCTGGTAACTAAGCCCAAGAAGATTTGAACCCTTGACCTCTTAGTTAGAAACAAGGGGTCTACCCTTGTATGTATGTATGTATGTACGTAAACACACACACACACACACACACACACAGATATGGATGTATAGACATAGATATAGATATACATGGAATTCACTACTACACAGCGGAGATGTCAAGTTTTGGATGAGATGTTTCAAGTTTTGAGTTTTCTAGTTAAGGCTTCAACTTTTACATTAGAGCTTTAAGTTTGGGTTTCAACTTTAGGGTTGGGGTTTCCAACTTTTATGCAAGAGGTTTCAAGCTTCATGTTGGAGGTTTAATCTTACATGCATTACCAAATCCTGTGTACACTATATATTAGGAGGTGTTCAACACTACAGACTTACCAACTAGCAAATAAAAGTTCAGCAACTAACTAATAAAACCAAAGTACAATAAAATTTCTGGCCCATCAGCTTAAGGGGTAGATACCTTATGAAACCGCACATCACATCAAATAATGCCCAAAATAAAACTTAGTTATCAACGATGGTCCATTTTTAAGATTTAGAGTTGAGTCACCTTGAGTGAAGGCAACTATCAAGAACATTATATATCAAAATGCAAAATTATTGGGAAAAAGAGTGTACCTGAAGTTGTTCAGCATCAGTCGTCATCAAGTTGGTTATCTTACCAGATGCAAAGTTCTTACGAGCCTCATGGGTTATCCTAAGAGATTTGCGAAATACAGCAGCAACCTGGAAAAGAGTCACACATGGCAACATATCTACAGCTCAGACATATACATAGGTTTCATCAATATACAGAATGGAATGACGAGATAAAAGATTTCATAATGCTGTAATGTTAGGAATATTCTGAATTCAAAACTAAAGTTAATATTGTGTAAAGACTCAAAACTAGCAGAAGTTACAAACATCTATTATAACAAGACTAGGGGCAGGCAGATTTGCACTAAACCAATCCAACCTTTGGAAAATTGTTGGTTTGGATTTCGTAAAATCAAGCTGATACTTATTGGTTCAATTCTTACTTTGGACTTGCTCCAAAAGACAAAAATCAAACCGATATAATATATTATTTAACTAATTTTAGTTGAATAAATGTGTTTCTATTTACATTATTTTAACGGGTACAAAGTGATTCGTTCATATTTAATTACTATAATATTTTAAAAGAGTCAATAAAATTAGAAATAACTTATTTTAGATTTAAAGCCAATAAAATTGAAAATAAATTTTATTTTTTATTTAGGTCCAAACCATTAAATTGAATTGAATCGACACTTACCAGTTTGGTTCAGCTTGATATTCAGTTTGATTTATCATCCATTGTTGGTTTAGATCATTTTGATTAATAACACAATTGATAGTTTTGGATTGGTTTAGAATTTAGACCAAAACTAATCCAAACTGACCATGCCGACCCTTAACCAAGACAACAGGGGCAGTTCAATTACTTTTGAATCGTATTACACTTGAATAAGTTGCTAATAACTCCACAAAAATATAGACCACAAACAATTAATCCAAAGCTTAAAGTTTATAAAATTCTGAGTAACTAACAAATTGCAGCTTGTAAATAACTCGATATAATTTGAGATATAAACCAGACAAAATTATAGTGTTTCAAAGTATCATGATATACAATTATTAAAAGAGTCCAATCTCAAAAGCCTACAGTACACAATGATACCAACCAAATTACCAACGTCTATTGCTAGATGGTTGAAGCACCAGACAGATATGTGAAGACAACCGTATATGCTTCACCCACAAAGGAGAACATACAACAATGGATTTCTGAGATAAGCATTCTCCAATAAGAACTTCTACATTCAATTATTTTTTTTATTGGAAGATGAAACAGAAGCTTAAAACTAATAACCCAACCAAGGCAACATATCCCAGCATCATTATCCTTGGAAACCAAAAGTAGATCCCTACCACCACTCATTGGTTTGGTTCAGGTTGAGGCTTATCAGGGTATAGTTAACCCATCTTTGTTACCCAGTGACAGCTTACAATTTCATACATTCAATTAAATTAAAGACCCCGATAAGAAGACAGATAATTTCACCAACTAAAATGTTTTCACTTAAACAAGACCCTGTGGCCAATCTTGCTGCGCAAGCAAAATTAATCACCTAAATGTCGTCAAACCTAGCAAAGCAAAATAACATCCAAAAGTCTCAATAATGCAAGAACTAAAGACATAGAAAACTCCTCCTTCTAGGTTGCCCCAGAGCACAACATGCCACCACAAATTCAGTTTAAACTAGGAGAAGAAAAAGGGAGCTATCTGGTAAGATTAGTGTGATTAAGCTTGTCAATGGTCAAAAGAAAAATATAATACAATAAATAAGCATGAGATACTCCAAAATGCATGCAATGTCAAATCAGATTGTGCTAAAACAAGCACCAGAAACATACAAAAACTAATGACATTAAAATTACCAAAGTAGATCTCAGTCGATAACCAACGCGCATGACATTTTGAAAGTATTGAGCTTCACATAACACCCCAAATACCTGGATCAAGTTATACCAAGTCAGAAACAAAATTCTCTATAAGCTGCTTCATATGAACTATAGGTTGTGCAATTCACATTAAAACAAAGAATTCTAGTTTTGTATGTGACACATATATCTTGTAAGAAGTGATTGAAGGCGAGTTGGGTACAGACAGCAGAACAAAATGATATTTCGCACTTATTGCATGTACTAGGGAAGAATTTGATTCAATGGTTTGTTCAACAAAAAGTAATCCAGTGGTGCAAAAATATGGCACATATTTTAAGCAGAATAAAGAATCATAACTAAACATAAAAATTTATTTGTATTCACAAAAGCGACAAATGAAAGCCAGCTTCCTCTTGCAATATATACTTAAGTACATTTCCATAAATTAGAAAATGTAACAAAAAATATTTTCATACCACTCCAACAAAAATTGAAAAGGCGTAGATATAACCAATCCAAGCCGGGTCGCCTTGTTGCATAGACTGCAAATAGGTCATCAAAATGTATAAGTAAACTACACGGAAAAAAAAATGAATAAATAATGAAAATTTTGCAATTTCAAATTTGAATAAGAGGTCTTTGAATTAAATATTATATACAGCAACCAGACAAGAAGGTACATCATCTATCTAGCAAGCATGGGGAAACAAATAGCATACCTGTAAGAGTTGGTTCAATATAAGAGGCCCCACAAACTGGGAAATGTCATTGCCAATCTATGAGATGTTAAAAAGCAAAAATAGTTCAGAAGAGTAAAAATAAAATTAAAGGAAAACTTAAAAAAAATGCCGATATTCATCAAAACCCTCAACAACACCAATTCTTTTAGACTTCATTTGAAGATAAGTTAATGTATGGCACAGAGATTTCCATTACAGCATAATTCACTTCCTAAAAAGTACATAACTGAAGAGTGACATAACTCTAGACAACTAAATGATTTGTTGTACATGATGAAATACATTATCTAGTTATAATACAAAGAATGGCGGGCCAGCATCTCTGTCATAAAAAAGGCCATACAGTATTTGTCTTTGAAGTCCAACAAACAAAGGTGATTCTAATGATATGCTCATACAATTTGTCATAACATCAAAATGATTATATTATACTTTTAACTCATAAGTCACAAAAAAAATTAACATCAAAATTTAAAGTCAACAAACTGAGCCCCATACCTTCCAAAAGCCTCCCCACCAAAACCTACAAGTAAGAGGAAATCAATAAGATGCACATATATACAAGCAACTCTCTCTGTAGAAACTAAAAAATTTCTTATCTACGTAAGAAAATAAAAAGTACTCTTCATCTTGTGGAGAGACATTTCAACATTATATTTCCTTTTTGAGATTTTTTCACCTTTATTTTTGTACTTCATTAATAAACTGTTAACCATTTTGTTACATTAAAAAAATGAAGCATCACATAACCAACCCATCAATTGACATGACACCACAAGTCATCGGATGGCACTCTTTTCCTTTTCTATCTCTATCTTTCCTTTTCTACTTTCTTTTTTTTTAATTAGAGAAAAATAGAGTTCTAATGCAATAAAACAATTTTAAAAATATGGACCAACCACCATCAATAAAAACTCTTTACCTTCCCCCAAGGCTACTATTCAGCGCTCTCAAAAGCCACGGTTTAGGCCTCTGTGATTCCTTTGCCCAACAATTCTGGAACCTAGACAATCAAAAAAAGAATTACATTACCAGGTAATTGCAAATTACCAGAGAATCCAATATAAGAAACACAAACACACTTGCTGTTGAGTGTTTCTGTTTGATCCCATGTATCCAACTTCCAAACATCTTTCTCTGTTATAAATCTTTTATAGCCTTGCTCCATTAGGGGATTCATCCATGAAAAAATAATTCCTAGCAGAACATGAACAGATAATGGATTAGTAACTAAATCAATAGCCAAATTATTTATTCCCTTAATTCTCAAGAAGCCCATGAACGCTCCAAGCACATATGTGATTTGATGGAGAAGACATTGTCAGAATGATCTTAAACACTCTATAACTAAGTAAAGAGAATAAAAATATTTTGAGCCAATAAAAGAAGCAAACCAAGTTGATTCAAATAGAATGTAATAACAATAATTGTTGTGGGCAAAAAATATCAACAGCAAGTGAATTCAAGTTAAAATCAAGCAAAGTAAAAATCATACAGTACATAGAGCAAAATATTAAATTTGGTCATAGGAAGACCATCCATTTCAAAACTGAATTTTTTCATATTTTTCCCATTTTAAGAATGGTAATTCTTATCTTCTAAATGTAAGGCACCAAGAGCATATATGGGCATGTGTACATACTGGAAAATATGTTGACATGTCTCTCTGGGCATATCTGCTCTCCCCCAGGAAGTTCTTCATATTCAGCATCATCAGTTAATTCCGTCCTCATTGGGGTGTAACCAGGATAAGGATCCAAATCAGGAACATACACAAGCAAGAGTAATCCAAACAAGGCCTATATCACAACAATGGTCACATCTCAAGATCAAACAAGCATAATTTGTATGAGCTTTAATATTATCATTGGACCCTTCCCTAATAGGTTAAACTTATGGATCAAGCAAAAACTCAGTGTGATGTCAAATACGGTTTGACAAATGGTCTTGTATTTGAATCTCCCTGACTCTCCCAGTTCTAAATTAGGGCTACTATTAAACCCTGCAAACTTGGTAGTCAGAAAACTAGTGGAATTTGGGGAGTTTATGAGTTTGGAAACTATTATGAGGCTCTTGTCAAATATTTTAAACTTTTAGCTCAAATAAAAAATTAATGTGATATCAGAGACGGTTTGACCAAATGGTCTTGTGTTTAAATCCCCTCAACTCACCAAATTCTAAACTAGGGCTATTGTGAAACCCAGCAACGTTGGTAGCCAGAAGACTTGTGGAATTTAAGGGGTGCAAGAGCTTGAAAATTTTTGTTGGGGGCTTATCTAATAATTTAAGCTTTTGCATCAAGCGGTAACTTAACATGTTTTACAATATAACTGGCAACAAAAACAAAATATTAAAGCAATACTAGCTTCCTCAGTCATATCATCCCGGCTTTTGTGCTATACATTATTCTGCCATCTCTCATCCATCCCAACTAAAGTTTATTCATCCTAATTATTGTACAGCCTTAGTTAGGCATGCAAAAATACAAGTCAGTCAACCGTAGAGCCCATCAAATTATTCAAGGGCATGAATGAGTAGAATACCTTCCCACCAAGCAAATTACGTCATATTGTCACTAAAACAACTAGCTTCCAATAATAAATAATATTTTTGCAAAAAAACTGCTATGGTTTGTGAGGACTTGCTAGGCCATTCTTGGAGACATAGCATGCCTCTATCAAAATCTGAGGGTTCACTTAACAGCCTAACACCATAAGTGAGCCAACCAACAGCCCAAGTCCCAAGATTTAACAGGCCATTGATGAATTATGATACAATTAGATGCAGAAATAATAATAATAATAATAACCAACTGCCAGAGAAGAAATACGAGACAAACCTGAACGATGACGTCACTCATGTACAAATACAGTACAGAACTGCAGAAACAAGATAGAAATGTGAGTCTGTCTTTCCCTACAATATTTAATGCATAAGAATGAAAAAATAAAAACTGCTGCAAAAAGTGACTGCTGTAAATGGAGAGGGAAGGGAGAGAGAACCAAGGACAGAACCAGATAAATACAAACCTATTGAAAAAGTTCTTCACTGACAGAATGAGATTGGCCATCACTGCATCCCCTACCAAAGCATAAATAACTCCAAATCTGACAAACCAGCGGAACTCACGAATGTATACTTTAGTTTCTACTCCAATCATAACCAGCATAGAGCACCAAGTAAGAGCCTCAATAATCAGGGAAACAATCTGTTATAAAACAAAGAAATTGAGATACTTGGGGGAAACAGTCAGCCATAAAATGAAGAAATTAAGACTCTGGAGACTAAAAAGTCATAGTATATCACTGGCTCAAATAAGCCATATTCAGGCAATCTTCAACTAATCATGACTTGAAAAATTAAAAAAAGAAATCGATGACCAAAAGAAATTACTATACAAATTGACAAAATAAGCTTAATTGAGAAACAATGATGCAGATAGCTTCCTCACTCAGGACAAGCGTTGGTGCATGTCAATAAACTCTGGGATTTAAGTTCATTTTTCACAGTCAATTCTCCCTGCCAGGTTCAACACTATATTGCAACTATGCCAGAAACAGAGAGATACATATTTTAGTATAAACAGAATGTCACCACACGCATCAAAATATATGGAGTAATTGACGCACCAAACAACAAAGTCATTCCTGCTTGGTCAATACACATTTTTGCATTCTGGCAGAGAATAGAGATCATCTACAAATATGCTAGTAATATTTTAAAGATGTTTAAAAGTTATCAGGTTCATATGAATTCAAACAGTACAAATTCATGTGTCGATATTAAAATATCAAATTAAAAGACAAAAATAAACTTATGGAGACCTGCAAATTAAAATTTTGAAAAATTCAAGCAAGGAGATAATCACATCAAAAGCACTTCCTCTTGGTAGAATGGCTAAAACTCACCAAAAATCATACACCAAAGGGATCAGAAAAGATAAAGAGAGAGAATATTAGATGATACTTTTTTGCAGAACCGAAAAACCAGAGAAAGAAATTCTATTTGAAAGAAACATTCAAACAATTTGGTTTCTTTCCCATGTACATAAATGTTATTACCATACATGTAACTCTTTGTCATACAAGTTGACAAACGTACATACTAAACTTGATTTGCATATTCAAAAATATTATACATAAAAATTAGGGAGACACATGCAATGTCAATAAAGCAAATAAAAAGTGATGACACAAGTTATTAACTCTCAGAAATCGAAAACGGTACCTCAAATGGAGCAAGACCAATCTGTCCGTCCAAATCCAGAATCGACATACCCATAATCAATCTGAACAAAGGCTCAGCAGTACAGTAACCAGCCAGTAACCCCAACAAGTACTTATAGAATTTCGATCTCAAACAAAACCGCTGGACTTTAAAATCTTTCTTGATCAACCATATTCGGTAGAAACATAGGCCCATAAGAACCAAATGGGAAAAAGAGATCACCAAAGAGTCAGTGGCACAGGGTGTGTATGCACCAAAGGCATTGTCCACAGCTCTTGACCATATCCCATTTGCCACTGGTCGACAATACCAAACCAGAGGCTCGAAAGCCATTTTATTTAGCTCTTCTCTTACACTACGATTCACTCAATATTCACAATCCACTGTCCACTCTATTCTTCTCTGCAACATAATATCGTTCACCAAAAAAACAAGTTTGACTTTCTGCAGTACACAATCACTGCAACAGAATAGATTCATATTCAACATCAACAGAAAAGATTAAAAGAAAAAAAAGGGCATACTATCCAAAAATCCCAATAGAAAACTTAAATAAACAACTGTGCTTAGCTATGAGGCATCCGTATACATAACCATGAATTATTCCGCCGATTTGTTTTATCTTCAATTATCTCTAACCTATCCGTTTGCTTTTATGGGAAAACAAATTCAACGCAAATGTTTCCAGGAAGATATCTGCAACCTTACCAGATAACTGTTGAACGCAAAAGCAGACTTTTTCATTTTCCTATGACAAATTTTCCTAGGAACCAAACAGAGCACAACTGCCGTCATTACCAAAGAATTTAACGTCTTCTTCCTTGTTTACATCAACAAACAAACCGAAAAAAAAAGGAGAAAAGAAAATGCGACCAAAATTATCGTCCATTGAACACTATGTTACATCAACACCAATAAACAACTCACAGAAAACAATTAAACAGTTCAAACTTAGAAAAGATACTTAAAAAATAATAAATACTAAAACGAATTTTACTTCTTTTAACTCAAATCTCTAATACAGACACCAAAGAAAGACAAAACTATGCAACCTCCATGTATTTTGGATCAAAGGCTAAAAGGAAACCAACGTTTTGTAATGGAAAAGCAAACCTAGAAACATTCAATGGAACATCCAAGTATTTTGGATCAAACGGCTAAAAAGAAAACAATCTTTTGTAACGGAAAAGCAAACCGAGAAACATTTTCTTGAATAATAAGCTGCGAAAAGAGACCATTATTCTCACCCTTCAAGCAGCCATTGTGAATGAGTTTGTTGACCAGAGAATACGATTGTCTTTCTCTGCCATACTACCAACTAAAAGTTAAACAAACACAAGCGTATGACAGTGCGTCACCGCTAACAATAATCTTTGGGAAAATTAATGAATTATTGTTATTTTTATTTCCGGATGACAAACATTATATATTTCTTAAATGAGGAAACAGTTCATCTATTCATATCAAATAGGTCCCTTGTTATAATTACTAAATTACGCCTACGATTGTCACGTGCACACAATCTAGCATGGCAAAATAGCCCCCTGTGGCATCCCAAATGCCCAAATAAGAGTCAACTTTTACAATAAGCTTTTCTACATTTAACAAGTTTAACCTGCTTCAATTTTATCATAATAACTAATTAATCTATTTAAATTCCCTTCTTCTCAGCTTTTTCAATCAGCCTAGGGTCCCTTATGGCCTAGAGCTCTCGTACAACTAGCATGCTCAATCTACAAAAAAGATAATCTTGAATCTTGCTCAATGTGCAACCAAGGGTATTTTTGGCTTTTCATAAGGGTCTGGGACCTATTTGCTATGAATCGACAAAAAAATGCCTTCCATGAGAAATAAAAGAAAAATAAGGGATCTGATGTTTTACCCGAAGCACAAGTTAAGGGGCTATTTTGAGATTTTTGCCGACAACGGGCAGCGTAGACCTTGTGGAGGCCATCACGTGAATGGAGGGTGCAGTTGGCTCTGTAACGTAAAGCGTGGCGCAGATTTGTTGGTTAAAAGTGCCGACCATTTAATGATTCGGTGAATGATTAAATTATTCAGCTTTTTTTATTATTATATTATGATTTTTCAGCCTTTTATTCTAATTTTTAAAATATTTAAATTTTAAATTTCTAAACCAATTTAAAAATTTTATCAATTAAAATCGCTAGTATTGGACTTTTTTTGTTAGAAGAATAACATTTCATGTATTTATTTTATATTTTTTTAATTTATTCATTAGTTATTAAAAATTAACAGAGTTTTATATTAATTATTTTACTTTAATTTTTTAATTAATTTAAAATAACATTAATTTATATAATAATAATAATAATAATACTTAAAAGATTATATGATAATTTTTTAATAATATTTATAAATTTAAAAAATAATTAATCGTTGTCGAATATCTTATTATTTTAGCATTTTTTTAAGAAGCCCTTTTTAATATAAAAAAACATATTTTATATTTTATAAAAACATCTTTCAACCATCTTTCCATAACAATAACATCAATATATTCTATTAATTAGCGTTGTAATATTTATCATATTAATTAAAAGATAAGTCTCATGTAGCATTAATTTTGTATAAAACATATAAATATGTTACTTTTTAAAAAAACTTAAAAATATATATAAAAAAAAAGTTTTTGTAAATTATCTTTTGTTTATCAAATCATTAAAACCTGCTAATTTTACAAAATTATTGTTACATGAATTTTAAAATTGTAAATATCCAAAGAAGATGATCCATTGTGAGCAAAATTGATTGTAAACTTTCAAATTCGCATTAAAATATTTATTAAAAAATATAAATATTGTAAAATTTAAACGTGATTGAAGAAATATTTTATATAATTTTTTAATTTAATATTATATATATTATTTTCTTTTTTATTAAATATAAGTATTTAATATTATTTACATATAGTCATATATTTTCTTTTTTATTAAATATTATATATATATATATATATGTATGTATATGCGTGTTTCTAATGGTCAAACTTGGTGGATCATGTGACAAATGATAAATTAAATCAAAGACTATTTGAAAGAGTGGGAATGAAGGTCTGGTAAGATTAGAGGGGACTGGTAGAGATTGAACTTCAGAAATTAGTCTCATTCAAGTACTAATTCATATTTGGTAGTTAAATGTGCTAATCAATCCTTTCTTAAAGCATTGAACATCATTAAATTCTCCTTTTTATTAAATAATGAATTGTCCCACAAGTTTCTGTGGAAATGTACAAGCACATGTTAGAGGTTAAGTTTCAACAAGCAAAATTAAGAGGTGGTCTTCTATTGCTTTTCTAAATATCATTTTCAAAAAATAAATAAAATATAAAATAATCACAAATAATAAATATTCGTTTAAAGTTTTTTTCACTTAAAAAACATGACATTATTAAAAAATAAAGTGATTTTTTCTTGTGTGATCTTAAATTTTATTGTGTTGCATAAAATAAATTTTTTTATAATAACCTAAATTTTGTTATAATAAAATTAATTTAATAAAAATTGTAAAAAAAATTATAATTAAAAAGTGTCGTTGTTAGAAGAAAAATAAATTTATATCCATAATTTTGCCTGCATTGAGTTCCCACTTGAAATGTACTTTACTTTACTCTGTAAAAAAAGAAAAAAAAACACTTTTCTAATATAAAGGAGGTTAGTATTTCAATTTTTAACATAATTATAAAATAAGTTAATTTTTATTTGATATAATACAAATATAACTCAATATAAACATGATACGATAATTTAAATTATCATTGATAATTTAGGTACCATATTTGAGGTTATAATTGTTAAATTAAAAAAAAATGGTCATTTGCTTCTTGCAAATCGCACCAAAGAATTGGATTTCACATTTAAAAAATATATATATATATATATATTATTATGTTGTTGTTGTTATTGTTATTATTATCGTCGTCGTTTTTGTCATTATAATTATTGATTTCAAGCAATGACAAAAAAATCTTCGAATCAAGAGAATATTTAAGTTAACAAATAAATTAAAAAAATAAATTATAGAATTATCAATTAATTTAATAGTGTTCATTTTCCATCTCAATTACGAGACTACGTGTTCAAATTTTTTATTCTAAAATTTAGATAAATTTTAAAAAATAATTATATATAAATGTTGATATCAATTTTATACACGTAAATCATAACATAAAATAATTAAATATAAATTAATAATATTATATAATTTTAAATTTTTAAAAATTTAGAATTTAGACCCAAAACTAATATTAAATAATTAATAGTTAGATTTTGTCTAATTTATTTAAATTTCTCTAATATTACACAAATTTTTATATCCATTCATAATTTTTGAATTAATAGTTTATTAAAAATTAGATAAATAAAATAAATGTCGTATTCATAGAGTTATTAATATTTTTTATTTTTAAATATTATCTCTCCTCTTTTTATTTAATAATTTTAATTAATACATTTTAAGTATTTATTTCATTGAATCTTTACTCTCAATAGCTTACTAATATAAAGATAAAAAAATTAATATAAAAACTCGCATGTGTATGTACGTATGTAACAGTTCGAATATATTATACGTAAAGAATATTCTTGGGCATATTAGTAGTGATTGGCATCTACGTTAAATAATGTAATTAATTCTATACAACGTTAAATATAATATTATTTTTTATTAATATTTATAATTTTTTTTCTAAATATTTATTTGATACGAAATTTTCAAACGAAAGTAAAATATTTAGTTTATCAAAATATTTATTAATTATTTTCATCATGCATAAATATTTAATAAAATATTTTAATAAAAATTACAAAAATTAATCCGTGTAGTGGTATAAAATATTTCAAATAATAATTTAATTAATATTTATTTCTTTCTTACAAATTGTAAATATGATTTATTTGTATGATAAAAAGATAAAAGAGGGGAATGATTCCCCTTGGCAATCTCGAGAATGACAATAAGGGGGAGATGTGCATGGAATCTTTTGTCTTCGTTAGCGGGTGATTTAGACAAAACATGGGATGGACCTCTTGCCTATTGTCTTGGTGTGAATGGAAAGATTCTTCCCCTTTTGTCAACTTTATCATCAATTTTTTCAAAGCACTTACTAATTACCACATAACATTGTCTATTCATAAATTAGCTTTTCCTTCGAGTGGCTTCCTTTCCTTTTCAACAAGGGGCTTATCACAAGTGATTGTGTCTTTCAATTTTGCACCACTTCCTTCCATGCTAAACTAACAATCAATCAATTTTAGTTTTAAGAATAATTGGTCGTAATAATTGTATATTTTATTTTATATTTACAATATTTACGTGATAAAATCAATAACAACATAATGATAATGGTAAAGTTGATGTTATAAAAATTTTTTATAAAATTTATTACTTTTTTTAAATTTTTTTATTGAACAAAATATTCTATTAAGAACAAGTCAATTGACATGGTAAATGTTTTTGAAAAGTCTTGACAAAGGCCTCCCTGTGTTACTGCAATTCTCATATTGCATAATAGCATGAACGGTGAAAGGATATGATACCAGCCTATGTGCTTTTCATGTATTATTTTTATAAAGTCAAAACACGCCTTCTAAGGAGTCTATTGAGGAAGAGACTAATGCCCATTGAACATTGTTGAATTGATAGCAAATCATCATTAAATTAATATCTTAATTAAATTGCTCAAATCATGCTAGTGAATGAATGCACAATCAAAATGCAAAGTAAACTTTTTAATTTTTGGTTAATTGAAAAAAAGGGTTTTCTTCATGCTTTCTTTTTGATGTATTATTGCATCCCATTAACTAATATTTAAAGAAATATAAATTTTATATTGTAAATTATTATGTATTTTAATCAGACATGATGTTTGCAATTAACGTATTTTTCACTCAATTTTAAAAATATAAAAATTAAAATATTTATTTTTTAAAATTTTTAATATACTATATTTATCAACTGTCTATTCTAATATATTTGACAATTATTAATTGCATTTTTCGAGCAATAATGGATTAAAAGTCATGATGTAGTCAATTTCAAAGTTATTCTCGTTATGCCAAGATGTTGAATGAAATTTGTAATGGGCACAAATCTCAATTTGGACCAAAAGGAAAAGGTCATTGTGATATTTTAGGTTTTGTAGTTTCCAATTTAATAGATAGGCTTGTGAAATTATTGATAATGACCACACCCTTCACCTACTTATCCAAATCTGGTCCTTTTTTTTGGCCCTTTTGTTTGGCTCCAAATGCAACCAGGTGGAGTTCCCTTTGGTCACAATTCAAACAAATCAAAAACAAAAGTGGGTACTCGTGGGTTTTTGGGTAATCTCGTTTCTTTCTTACCAAATTGTATCTCTTTTTTAAGTAAAACAAAAATGATGCAATTCCCATCCAATAGACCTGTAATCAATTAATAACCAAAATATTTGCAATTTGGGGGTTCCATTTTAAGAAGTCTTTGAGTGGTCCATACTCATGACCCACTTGATATGACACATTTAGAACTTATTCATGATCATGTTTGCTGAAAAAGTGGATGTCAATTTCAAGACCGTGTAAATGTAGTCATTGCTGATGGTTGATCGTGAAGGGTTGTGCCATGATTCTACATTCTATTTTTATTTTTATTTTTATTTTTTCCAACATTATTGGGTTACCCAACCCAATTGATTATTAAAACCTAAATTAATTATTCAACTGGTATGAATTAAGCCCAACGTATATATCATTTACCTTAACTCATTCTCTTTTGATTTAACAAACCCTAAACCCTGACCAGCTCCTTGTTTATTCAATTATGAGGTTAGAGGTTGACATAAACTTATATTTGGGCCAGGCCCAGTGAGGCCCATTCCCAGATAAGCCCACCAGAGGCCCAGCTCGTGACTACTGCTCCTCATGAAAACTTGCAGTCCGTCTCGCTTCCGTGAAGCATTCACAAAACAACGCTCGGAGTTAATTGCCGACAACGGTAAGTAAATCTCATCCCGCACACTTATTTTCTTTTCATTTTCCGAAGATTATAGATTTCTTGTTGTAAGTTTGCGAAAATTATGAGAAAAAAATAACAGTAATTTCTTCTCCGTTGCTGAGAAATTGTGTATACGAGTATGAAAACATGGTTTTGATATACATGTATGTGTATCAAAGGCATCTAATTCAGTTAAGCTACACGGGTAATTGAAATAAGTCTTTTCTGGGCCCGGAATAATTTATGCAATATTATTCTATTATATTTTCGGTATTTCAGTTTCATATTTGATTAAAAGGTGTTGGCTATCAGCTGTAAGTAATGTAGTTGATGGGTATAATAAAGTTATGCAGAGTCGATTACTTATTTGCACTACCTGATAATAAAAATATACTCGGGAGCAATGAATTTTATTTATTCTGTTTAAGATATTTCAAATGGACCCATTTCTTGAATTCTAGATAATTGCAATTGTGACTGTTTGTTTGATTATACCAATTACTGATTGCATGTTTTAAAAGTTTGTGGATTTCATGTGAAAGAATTATAGTTGTGTTCTATTGAGAGTTACTGAGAAATTCTAAGTGACCAATAGATCCGCTATTTGATACATATACTTTATTTTATTCTAGTTTTGTAATTTTGTAAGTGTTTATATAGTTTGGACTTATTTATTTTATTCTTACCAAAGTACATCTGCTATCTGTCCAAGAGATTTTACGCGTGTTTTGTCTTTAACTTTACTGATGCCAAATTCAAGAACAGTATCCAAAATTCAAATCCGTGTCCATTAGAACCCTGATTTGTGAACTTCCTGAGTCTTTTATTGAGCACCTTATTGATGATTCTGGGCCCTTCCTCCTTCCTGTGTCTGTTTCAAATGATGATGCCCTACCTAATAGAATCCATAATCCTTATGAGGAAGAAGACTATTGGGTGTCAGAAGCTCCTGGAGATGAAGCAGAACACTCAACTCCCCCATCTTTCCCAGATCTAGAACTAAAGATTAAGGAATCTATTGAATCCCTTTAGGGTGCAATTTTTCCTAAGCTGAATTGGAGTGCACCAAAAGACTCTGCTTGTATTAGCACATCTGGGACCCTTCGCTGCACTTCATTCAGTGAGATTGCACTCTTACGGCAGTCATCTGATTCTTTGGTCTATGATTTGTGTCATGCATATGATTCATGCTGTGATAAGACATTGTCTAGACTACCAAGTTTATTCCTTGCCCTCCGCAAGTGGTATCCATCTTTACAACTGGAGATGGAGTTCCGTTGTTTTGTATGTGGTCGGTGCCTTGTTGGAATTTCCCAGCGCGAGGTCACAACATTTTATCCTGCTCTATTGAGAAGAAGAATTATCTTTAAGTATTGATCCGAGAATTTTTTGACAACAATGTGAGACAGAAATTTGAATTAGAAAATTACACATTTGATGTTTATGTTACAAATGATGAGCGGGTAAAGGTTGGATTTTAATCCATGGGGTGCGTTTACATTGCCACTACTTTTTGCCTGGGGGGAATTGGAGCAGAATCGTGGGAAAGAATGTACTGAAGTGGACTTTAGAATTGTGGATAGCCAGTGCACTGTTAGGCCAGGTTTGAAGACAGCTGTGCCATATGAGTACTTGGATACGAGTCCTGGGAGTGGTTGGGACCAATTTCTTTGGACCACTGATGAAGAGCTTCAGCGACAGACAGAGTCACCTGCTTCAGGTGGTTAATTTTTATTTTTTTTTGAATTTTGAGGTAGATATTGAGTTTCACTTCTTTGAATATTCTTTCTAATAGGCAATCTCAATATCAAACTTTTGTTTTGATTTATTGCTCCAAACAATAAAGTGCATCTGAGAAATTTATGTGTCAATTGTCATGAAACCAACTCTTGTTATGCAGCAACATTTCTATTCTTGTATCTTCTTTTTTCCTAATTACTGGTCAATTTGATGGTACACTAGATGGCTAGCAATTAGTTTTAACTCAAGCATTGGGAAACCATTCTTAGTTATGCTTACATGGGTAACAAACTATTCAATTCTAGTAGCTGATTTAACAAAATTAGCTTCTATCGTGTTTCTGTTATCTGTTCCCTTTTTATGTTTTTCCCATCCTAGAGTAAATGCAGTTTGATGCCTGCCATTTATCTGGAAAGGAGAAAATACGGTTTATCTCATGAGCTATAATGTCTGCTCTGCAACCAAAAGCAGAATCCAGTATTGCAAAATCATTGGTTACAATATCAAATAAGTTATATGTTAAAGTTTGATCCAAGACCGTGCAGGCTACCCTAAGTTTCACTTTCAAAGCAGTAGCAGCTCAAATTAACATAAAAAGTTTTTTCATTCTAAGGTGTTGCAGTCTGCTGAACTGGTGGAGGCTACCCAAGCACCAAAAAGATGAATGCTGTATTAACTGTTTCCATTTTAAACACTATGAAGATCAAACCAAACTTGATTCAAGAAGACATTCTGTAAACATACGTATTATGTCTGAGAGATGACGAAGTGCATTCAATTACTGTTATCTGAAGCCTATGAAAAACTTGCGTGAAACCAGTCCCATCAGGAGCTTCAGAAAAGGCTTCGACTGTGATTACTTCCAACATTCAGTGTTCAGAAGTACAAGAGTGTGGCAAATTGCACGGGCTTTTTTTTATTTTCCACTTGCCTTCCTCTCTACTTATTTTATACAGGAGAGAGGTGTTGTCCCAGAAACTTAATAATGCAAATCCAAATACGTCATTTATCTTTCGCTTCTTGTTGTTGACCCAAAAACCGATTACTTTAGGAGTTGGACGAAAATGAAATGCAAGAATACGGGTCCTTGATGCTTATTAACATGCTTTTCATGGTCAATATAGGCATTTTCATTGCCACTTTACATCCCTGAAATGGCGTATCACAATGAGATTATCATCCAGTAGTTCAAAGAACAAGAACTACCACTTTAACCTACACAGCTCCGGCAAGACCGCGGGGCCAAGAACATTAGATGAATGAAATAATGGCGTACACAATTACTTATATGGTCCATACAAAATCCATGCCATTAACTTTTTAACACTTTTTAACACCCCAATGCACTCAAAACAACAATAAAAAAAATGTGTCTTTCTTATGGTGTTACAAGGAAACGCGGGATTAATTTTTCTTTTAACAAACAGGCGCTTCAACTCGGAAAGTATCAATCAATGCAACCTGGTAAGTTCCTCGACTCTCTTACAAAGCTCCTCAACTGAAATACTCATGGATTTGGAGATATCATCCATCTTACTTCGGCTGAGATCTAGGAATGATTCAATAAGATCACCGTCCAGGAAATTCTTTGCATCTGAAGTTCTCTTCTCGTTGTTAAATGATCTCCACTGCTCATGGTTCAAACCTCCAACACCCTTTATTACCTTCCTCAGGTTTGACTGGAGTTTCTCTAAGAAGAGGTACTGCTCGTGAGGAAGAGAAGCAATGACTCCAATCACGCCATTAACGGTACCAAAAATGACAGTTGGAATCTGTCCCACATCAGAATCTGGCAAGCGCATCACAAGGGAACCATGTCGAAACCGATTCACAAATTCCCCAAGATGGTATTCACCAACCACCTCAAGACGACCTCGTTCTTCATCAGTGGCACCTTCACTATTCTTCCGCACTGTGAAGAGGTTAAAGTTGTTCTCGGCACCAAGGTAAATGTCATCATCAAGAATTTCAACAGCTGACATCCAATTTGCATTATAGTCACGGGCCCGCTCTTCAATAGCACCTTCTTCATGCTGAAAACATAAGAGAGTGATCCTTAGCTATCGGCTAGAAAATAAAATTACTGTGCAGCAAACAAAACCCACACACACACACACACACACAAAAACACATTGCAGATCATGATTACTAAGACAAAAGAGAAAGCAATTAGAACTTGTATAATGTTGGAAATTGGTAATGCATGAGGAACTATGGGTTACTAGTTTATTTATTTGTGGGATAACTTTCCTGTTCGAGTAGGAAATTTTGGCTTTTCTTAATTTACCTTGTAGATTAACAAGGAAATTGACTTCATCAGATCGCCGACGACAATAAAATCTCCCCGTGTTTGTACATAGAGAGCAAGTATGTGACCATGATGTCCACATTCAGATTGCAACTCGTGGGAACCATCATCCCGTAGCATCCACTTATACAACTGAATTTTTTGATTGATAGCGGCAAGCAATTTGCCATTGAAAGCATTTAAAGAGTAAACAGCTCCCTTTGTTTCCTTTTCTGCAATAAGCTGTAATTTTCCGTCCTCCACGACAAAAACCAATATCCTGCCCTGCAGTTGTTGATTATAAAGTAAATGTATGAGAAAAAGAAATCGGCAACCTTAACAATCAGTTCTTAATATGAAAATAAAGATAACTGCATCAAATGCTATCTTTACCTTCGTCGGCTCATTTTCTTCTGGCAGAACATATGCAGTACCAACACAGTAGTAAACATTGCTATCATCAGAGAAAGAACAGCTAAGTATGGAGCAGCCATATTCAAATGTGTCAAGTGGATAAGTTGATATGAACTCAAATGTTTGGTCATCTAACAAGCGAACAAAGTGCATTTCAGAATCTTCTGCAGTTGACTGGCTTTTTAAACTACAGATGGCAAAAGTCTGGGACTGATCTTGATGGCAGATACGGCGAGCGTGCTCCCCAAGTGGTATAGAGCGGATGTGAAGCTTCTGGATGTCATCGATTGTGCCAATAGTAAGCTCACCTTCTTTTGCAATTGCAAGGCTACAGATCAAAAACCACTAAACAAATTATTACAAAGAATATAGCCAGTATCAAGTTTCTTCTCCAGACAACTGAAAGATGCTAAACAATCATAACTGAAGCATGTTGACACCAAACAAGCACAAACAAAATAAGAAGCCAAATTCATCTTGACCTCATAGTTACAACTTATTATTTAGTGTTTGACAGTGTTGTGGAATGGTATGAGAGGATCTGCACCTAAATTGTGTTACAATTAGCCAATTTTTCATTGAAATTGATAACAATATTTAATAATTCACCCCATAGTGGGGTTATATTAAATCATTCACATAAATACAGACAACAAAAAGTACTAAACTATATATTTTACATCGCCTAGATGATGAAGCATGGAGGTTTACCTGTCTGGAAAAGCAGCGGAGTTGAAAGGGCACATGTGACTGACTTCTTTCAAATTTACATTACTGTAAAGCAGCTTCTTATTACTGCTATAAATAACAGTTGGCCTATCTGACGCAGCAAATACATGTGTGGTATTCTTGGATGAGAATGTACGGAGTGTTATAGGCTGGGTTCCAAGAGATACCTTTTTCCTATCCATCAACTCACCAGTGTTCATGTTCAATAGAAAGTTTAAAAGATGGCCATCTCCAAGTGCACATAACAAGTAAAATATCTGAAAAAGAATTAGCACAAGAATTACATGTAGGCATAAAACCAAGTGAACTTTAAACACAAGACACCAAGACTGCAAAGATGAAAGAGGCAGATGCATTGCTCAGCGTCCATCCATGCTTAAAGAATTAATTTCATTCTTGTATGAATTCCATTGTACTATAATCATTGATATTTTACATGGCACCAGCTCTTGACAAGTGCCAAGCGTCATATTATGGTCCTCCTCAGACCTAATATATAAATAAAAACAGAATATAGAAAGTTAGAACACAAGCATACCCCTTCAAAGGCACACAAAAGAACAGAGCGAGGTATGATTTCTCCTCCCAAATGTTCCTTAGTGATGAGTTTCAGGTCAGGGAGTGAAAATATCATAACACTTATATCTGTCCACATTCCAATGGCAGCTATCTGACTATAGTTAGAATTTTCTCCGATAGGATTAATGTCAAGGCATGAGATCTCATACTCCAGCTCTGCATGCTTTACTTCTGTCAAAGTTCCATCACCAATTTCTAAATAAACTAAATGCCCACCACCAGTTGCCAGTAAAACCTGCCACACAAGTAGTGCAACAATTACACCAGTAGCTAAAACAAGAACATGCCACACAAGAAGTTAATGCAGAAAATACCAAGCAAGCACTTTTCTTTAATTAATTTCTTGGTTTTTTTTTCTTTTTCATACCAGTTACATTCATACCAAGGATTGACGAACTTGCAACCAGCAATAAAAAGTGCAAATTAGACACCAATGTGAATTCTTAACAAATACATCAGGGATTTTTAACAGCACATATCTCTTTCATTTTGTAGATAATTTATGATACTTGTTTTTCTGATTAAAATCGGTTTAGATTGCATTGTGAAGTAATCAATCATAGTATTATGAATAATACAAGGATACCCACATTAAAATGTATATGTGACCATGTAATTATGCATACATATATATATATCTCTGCTCCATTTCCACAATACAACTACCTTTCACCAACCAATCACCCTGCCTCCCTCTCTTTCCTTTTCTGAAACTGGCTTTAATGCCTAGTCAATTGAAGTTTTAAGAGAACATAGACAACACATGATTTTCAACTGATGTTTCTGATATGTAGATTGAAACCCTTCCTCATAAATGACGAGCTTTCTAACTGGAGGATCACAACTTATAGAATATCTGACTTCCACATTTGGTCAAACGAAAAAGATACATGGCACTTAAAACTTCCTACAATAGCTATAATTTTAAAATTCTGAATAATCCGACACACAGAACACCCAATACATGAGATCAGTAGTCAGATTGATCCAAGTCTTTATTTTTCCATCTTACCGCAAAATATATGCGGTACCAATATACAATAAGATTGGACAACAATTATAATTATAAAAAATAACATATTTACAAGATGTAAAATAGAAAAGGACATATGGAAACATGTTTCTCTGCATGATCATTTTGAATAAAGACAACACCCTTGCACATAACAAACACAAAACTGCCATACAACCACAAAACTACCATACAGAGCCTGTTTGTTCCCTCCCCGAACATTAAATGTGCAACTTCTTTCTTGACATTGGATCTTCCATGAAGCTAAGTAACCGAGTACGAAATAATAAAGCAGAACACCACAGCTGTACCATAATAGGCAAGCCTAGTCATGCCCTTACACTCATAGAATGGGATGGGAAACAAACCTGGCTTGCATTAGCAGTGGCAACATTGACAGAAAACCCTGACGGAGCTTTCCACTCATTTCGGAGCTGCCTAGATGTAGAATTGACAAGTCTTACAGAGCTTGAAGTGACCTAACATGTAAATTTAATCAAGCAGAGCAGAATAATAAGACGCTTATTCTTATTTAGTGGAAGAAAACATAAACACATAAGCTGGTTCACAGTTATATAAATCAATTGCACAAAGAAACTCAGAAAGGAACAAGCTAATTAAAAAAGAAATAGCTGCAACAAACTGCATTGAGTCGTTTTTATTGAAAAAGAAAATACTAAATTCTCATGATTAACGATCATTCTTCATGCAAGATCTCATTATAAATACTACAGACTTAATTACTAATGTCTACCATCATGTAATCCAGCCACAGAAAGTAAAGTCCATGCCTCTCTTAAGTGCCCAAGCTAGTAGCTTAACCCAAATCACTGTTTATAATTAACTTAACCTAAAAGCTTAAGCTAGTTGGCAAGGGCCTAAGCAATAACATTAAGCTCTAGCCCTCACATGCAGGACAGACACCAAACAAGCTTGTCAAGCGACCAGCCAAACAAAGATGAAACAGATATAAATGCAAATCATGTGGAAGGATTCAAACAGAAAACATGCTGATCAAACGTGGCTATGGCACTCATAGCTAGACCTATAAGCTTAGTCTTTTAACAAGAGCCCCAATAATGTTGCTAAGCTCTGTAACAGCCTTAATGGCAAATATATAAACACAAATTGCATCCATTTAGTTCAGGTCAATTCACAGAGAAATACTAATAGATGTTTGAACATATATGCCCAAAAGAGCATATAAAAGTTCTCTTTGGGCATCTGAAACAAAAGAATTTTGAGAGATTTTTAATATATTTCAGCCGGGAAGCAGAGTGGTCTGATACAAAGTTTTTGTTTCAGTGATCACAGTAGTTGCTTAGAGGCTATGATGCATTTCCAGATGTATACAAGTAAACTTCTATAGTTTTCATCCCTCCTTACAGGTCTGTTCTTGCTAGCACAGTGGATAGCTGATACACCAATGTACTTTGCTTTTGTTCAATAGGTATTTTCTGGTTTCCTGCCACTAATACAGGGAAGAAGAAAGGAAAGGCAAGAAGAGAGGGTATAAAAGAATGGTAAAAACGTACTTGCACAAGTTGATTGTAAACAGCATCATGGCAAAACAAAGTCTGCGCTTGAGAACAGAAACCCTCTATCTCAGTTTCTTCCAGTTCATCCTCAAGATTCATTGCCAAAATTCGGGTCTCACTGATAAAACTAACCACCAGGAACGTATCAAATGGATCATCAGTAGATGATCTTAATGACCACAGTCCTTTAATACCTTGCAATTCCACTGATGCCTACAATGTCCAATATGTAAACCAAAAAGTGAAATATGTGACAATATATAAGTGCTTAACAGAAATTGATGGAGCAAAATAAATCATACCTGCTCATTAATTCCTATCCCATTTCGAACTATGCGAAGTGAACCATCCTTGTACGCTCCAGAGCAAGTTACCACCTGACCTTGGCCTTGCCTCTCAAGGTCAACCACACAGAAGTCAACAATAGGCCCCAAATTGACATAACTTTCCAGAACTTCAACATATGAACCTTTTGCATCGGGTTCTACATTTAGCTTTATAAGCTGTTTTGGCACCACAGAGAAAGCCAACAATTAATTTTAAGATTTTAAGTATATTGAATTTTAAGATAACTTGCAATATTAAATCGGTGGCACCCATCAACACAGATTATCTTGAATTCAGAAAAATTACAATTTTTTCTCTGAATGAGGTTCAGAAAATGTTTTAACCACATACACTGAGAAAACAAACAAACATAATATATATATATAAGTCCACCAAACCTGCGAATCTCCATAGCTTGAGCCAATGTACACAACTGCATTATCCAGATATGATATGGTAGATGCAATAGATGTTTCACCCAAAAGCTCAATTTTGAGTCCAGTAACCCTGAGGATAAATGTAGATGGCACAATGATAAGAGATCCTATCAATGTAAACTGTCCATGGGTCAGAACTATATTTGAAAAAAAAATCCTACAGACATAATTTATTCAAATTATGTTGTACATTTAGAGGATTTAAGTTACGACATTTGATGGTAAATACAAGACAGAAGTTCAAGTTGTCACTTACTTTTCTTTCTCATGGGTTATAACCAGAAGGTGAAGTAGTCCAGCATGATCACCAAGTAAGTACCTAGAGCCATCAGCATCAACTCTTCCATAGGCTTTTGTGATAGACTAGAGAGCAGACCGACACAAAGAAGAAAATAAGTCAAAACACATTCATAAGCAATTGCCACCTGCAACTATTTAGAGAATTACCAAGCAATGCTTATATAAAACCAGCACCAACTCAAGAAATAACTTACAGGTCTGATTGGGATTGCTTTAAAAGCATTGGCACTACAGTAGACAATTGTCTCTTCTCCAATTATAAGGACGCCACATAGAGGTGGAGGAACTGGTATGAGCAAGTCAGCTCCATTATCCAGATTATTCTGGGACCAAGGCTCCTCGACAAAATCTTTATCCTTCAAAGCAACTTTATAAGTTTTCACATGCCGAGCATCTTTATTATCCTACAACAATAAGAGTGCAATGAAAAGGCCATCTGAACCATTCAGTCCTCGATAACTGTTTTGATACATAATAATAATTCATGAAAGATATCTTTAAATAATTTTACATAACAGCTAAATGTTACACAACGCGTATTTGTCTAACTATCAAACATTGTTGAGACCTGTACAAAGATAGCTTCAACTTTCAAGATAGCAATCTGCCCTAGACAATCTCAAATGTGTGAGATACTATCCAAAGCAACCAGAATATTACAGCAATAAATTCAATAACTATACTCTATTGACACAGACACAAACCAGTCATGGGGTGGACAAAGGAATGTCACTTCTTCATTACTTTAAAAACAGAGTTTAAATATGAAAAGGAAAGTATGCTCCATATGTAATTCAAAAGTTTACACATGCATTTGGCTGTACGCACACACGTGACTCTCCTCAGTACACATTCAATTTTTATAGAATTTCTCATAAACACAAACATTTTACATTGGTCTCTCCATCAATCCTTTTCAACTTCAATGTGTCCAGATCAAAATTGACAATAAAGGGGAATACAAACAACATTAAGAAGATTTACATAAATAGAAAAGAAGCACAGAGAAACTTAGGGACCTGATAGAGCACTACAACTGTTGGTTTTGCACAACCATAAAGAAACTTGATATCCAATACTTGAAGTTCCTCGAGCCTGAAACAAAAGTCACCGTTGTATTACCTCGAATCATTTTCCAGCCAAATTTCAACAAAACTAGAAAACACTTAAAGCAAGAACTATTTATGCAATAAAGCACAAAAATATTTAGACACGAAGTAACTTCACAATATATCACAATAAAAAATTCCCATCTGTAGAGGTTATATTCAATGCCATATTTGTTTAACTCTGATTATCAAACATTAGCAATACTTCTGGATGAATAATAATGTGAAACTCTCCCACCAATGAATAACAAGTGAGCAATTTGGTATTCTTGAATTCAATCAAACGAGAGAAACAAACTCATGCCAGACAAAGGCAAGCATTTTACAAGCAGCTAGAATAGAGCTCTGATATTTCCCAGCCCAAACTGTACCTTATCCCTAATACCAACATAGCTAAATAGAAAAATAGGCATTTGAAGTCTTGAAAGTAGTAACCATTACACAGAAAAATATTGTAGTCAAATCTTTCCACTTGAAAGCATGTGGGAAGAATTAAAGGAATACCTAATGTTAAATGCTTCTTTCAGCTGTCCTTTATTATCAAAAGGAATAACCTGGAAGGAAAAAAAACAGAGAGAGAAGAAAAGTGAGACTTAGTATCTTTAAGTGATAGCAACAATGAAGGAATATATTTAAAAATTGAGAATGAAAATCAAACCCAAAAAAATACAAAAGATAAGAAGAAAGGTAGTTAAGTACTAAACATCAAACCACATACCTTGAACAACCCATCATACAAATGAAGTCCAATTAATCTACAATCAGGATCAATTATGCCAATCTGCAGGGCAAAAAAATGGGGGTGTCAAAAGATGAGAAAGTGAAAGAAATTAGTGGGATGACATCTGAACGTTTTCATTCAAAATAAAAAGGAAACCGTTTCAACCATTTGAACTAAAAAAGTATGCAGAGGAACACACTTAAAACCACCTGAAGAATTCATGAGAGATTTTCTACCTGACCATTGTCTGTAGGACGACCTATACGGTCAGAGACATCCCCCATTGCTCTATACAATAAGAGTACAAGCTCATCAGAGCAAGAATGCAATAAATATATGATATCAATAAATAACAACAATTTCAGACAGTTAGCCAGTTCTCTCAACATTAAAAAAAAACGACAAATGTTTTAAAATTGCGAGATCAAATGCAATTTTGTGGCATTAATGAATTTATCAATGAAACTTTCTGATAGAGAATTGCATAGATAATCCTAATTTAAATGATTATTAAGGGGAGAGAACAATAGTTGATAACAGCAGACATAACAATCCAAATTGAAACAAAATTCCCAATTTTGGGGGGCATTGTTGAAGTATCCCTATTTTACATTTGCACTCCCCATCAAAGAAGAAACTGATAACAAGAAAAACAAAATTATTCAAAGCACCCACTACCTAATTTACAACCATATATAGTTTTCTTCATGCAGAGGAACAAACCTGCATTTTCTATCGAAAGTTGGCATACCAAACAATGCATATCTCATATCTCAAGACAAGATTATTCCAAGAAATGCTAAGGTGTACCTTAACAAACTACAGAAAATTTCCTTGATGAATCATTGTTCCTTTGCAATATTCATTAGCAGATTTATAAATTTCAAACATCCACTAAGTAAAGGGTGAAACCTAATTGTCATTTTAATTTTTTTAAAAGCTTGAACCTTGTAATAAGCTCAGATGTCTCAGCATCCCATTGAAGAACACAGAATTTGTATCTTTCTGTCGCAATAAAAAGAAAATCCTGCGCTTCACCCTGATATGAACAGAAAAAACTAAATTAAATCACCCCAAAAAAATGCATATCACACATATAACAGTGTGAGTTTTAAGGGCATAAATTCAGCAACTCACGTGAGGACGGAAAAGCTCAAGTGTTGCAATTCTTCCATAAATTGGTACATCCAACATAGGCTGCACGGGAAAATCATCACTCGATGATACTTTTGATTTTAGTTCTAACCAGCAAGAAAATTTACAAATACTGGTTAACAATGAAAAAAAATTTGTGAAGGTAGAAGCTGAAGACTAAACATTAAACGAACCATGAGGAAAATTAATATCAAATTTTTTTCCCTTATGCACAGGATATTTGAACTGCAAACAGAAGATATATGCACTCCACAAAACGTTTAATAACAGCTCAATAATTAATGTTAATACCTCAATGTTCAAATTCTAAAATGCTTCCATATTATATCAGCGGAAAAAGTCAACCTACTGAATCCATAAGAATACTATATTAACAATAAGGAAACACAATCCAGTGTCAGAACCAAAGTGGAAATCAGGTCTTTGACCAAAATGAGGTCACACTTGAGACTTCAACCAAAGCACTTGCATGTTCAGTTCAAAACTTTTTCAGTTGAACCACAAAATCTCTACCAAAAAAAATAAGGAAAACAACACATAATACCTGCAGTCCCACAGCTGTGAGAAGATGTATTTCAATACGTGTGCATTTCCTGAAAACAAGATGAAGTATAAATAAATGGCAAATCGATAACTACAAACTTTAACATGAAATTTAACTAAATACGAATGTAATGCTACAAATAATTAACCACAAACGGTATCCATATCATCAAACTGATACACACAATTACCTTACGGTGTTTACAGCAAAATTTTCAACTCAACGATCGGATTTAGGTTATCATTTTCAAAACGGGGCACAATTTTTGTCGATTATAATAACAGAAGTTCGATTAGCGGGACTTAATACAGTTTTAACACGAAATAAAAACTAAAAAATAAATGTTGTTTTTCAATAAATTTTTCAGCTGAAGAATCAGGTTTAGGAAATCAGATTCCACCGCAAGCATACATCAAAGGAAACGCAATATTCAAAACTAACAATCACAGGAGTTCAATTAAAAGAAAATAAAAAGAGAAAAAACATAGCCAGCCGAAAATAAACCCTAGGGCAAGAGCAACTGTTACAGATCGAAATCGAAAGAGAAAAAGCAAACGAAATATAAAGAGAAATGCAAGCCGTAAAGAGAAAAGGAGAAGACAAAGCGTACGCAATAATGAGATTGAGTTCTTGAGGACTAGTGAAATTGCCGACGCAAGAGTGAGTAACATTGGTCGGCTTGTGAGCCGTAACGACGTAGTTCCATATACTCATCGTTTCTCTTTCCCTTTCGTTCTCTATTATGAAGAGTGAAAGTAGTGATATTAAAAATCTGAGCTCGGTTGCTTGTTACTGTAGATTACATGATTTCTTTTTCCTCCCGGTTCTCGCGAGCCGTTGCTGCCGCTTCCTCAATCACTCTCGTCCTCTTGTTGCCACGGCTTTCCGCAGCGGCGACGAGGTTTGAGAACGCACACGTGGCTTGTGAAGGGAACGTCTGTTTGTTCCACAGACTCTTTCTACTCCTCGTAAATGAGTTTTAAAATTTAATTAATTATTAATAATTTACATTTTTATTATTTTATGAAACGTGTAAAAGCCATTATCCGCCTAGACTTTGAGTTGAGATCCTCTGTAGTGCTTTGTACTGTACACCACCTTTTCAGACTAATTTGCAATGAAAGTGTGGTTATTTATTGGGTTTAGATTAAATAATTTCATTTTACAAATAAATTTATTTAATTTCATTATTCATTTTTGAATTATTATTTATTATTAATAACTTTTTTTCGCATAAAAGCTCAAAAAATTTTTAAAAAATAACTTTATTTTTTAAGCTATTTAAATAATTAATTATTATTATAGTTTTTAACTAATTTTACAATTTTTAAAATATTTTTAATTTCACGTAATCATTTACTTTGAAAAATATATTTCAGCCCGTGCTTGAGCTCGTAAAAAATACAATTGTTGTAAATCGAGTGTAACACGATATTTACTACAAAGTTATAATAATATTTGTTATATAAAATAATATTTTTAATATATTTATTCATTTTGTATATTATTTTAAGCGTAGATAACTATACAAGGATACAATAATTTGAAATTTTTAAAATTATTATTTTTAAAAATTAATTTTAAATAGTATACCAAACACGCCTTAATTGAAAAGGAGGAGTATAATTTTTTTTAAGGAAGATATTATTGATATTACACAGAATCTATTATATTATATCATTTTTAATTTGTAATTTTTTCTTTTAAAAAGGAGAACATTCTCGTCCTATTTAATGTTATAAAATTGAAAAAATTTTAAAATTAATTATTTTCTAAATTAATTTATTAAAGTAAAAAAATAATATTTTTGAATAAAAATATCTCTACGTAGCAAAGCATAAATTTTAATTTTTCTCTTTGTTTTTTAATATTTTCGATAAATTTCAACGAGAGGGTAAAACTTGTAGATTGAATAATTTAAAATTGAAATTTCTTAACGTAAAGTCTAATCTTAAACTTGTTATATGTGCATTTTGATATATTTTTGACGAAAATTATGCTGCTGTTTGGTAGAAAACTTTGGTATACTTTTAATTGGAAAGCAGGGAGTTGGTTGGTGAAAAAGTTTGAAATATGTTGTAAATTAAAATTTCGAAGAAAACGTGACCGAGATGGGAATAAAGAAAATATGCCAGAAGAAGAAAAAGGTATAGTGTGGATGCATCGGACTTGTTTATAATAGTTTAAAAGTTTCATAATTTGCAAAAATATTTAAGGACCTATTTATTATTGTTTAAACCTTTTTACTAATTATTGTAAGTTGTAAAAAATTTGCTTTACTTTAAAATATAGTTTAAATTTTATTTTAAAGTAAACTAAAATTTTTACAAATTACTAAAAAGAGCAACATGGTTCAAAATATGACAAATAGGTTCGGAAATATTTTTTTAAAATTATATATTTGCCAAATATTTTACAATACTACAAAAGAACCGCTATTGATTTGGGCGTATTTGTAATATTTTCCAATTTTTTTTCAGCATTTTTAATTTTTCATTAAAAATTTTCATTCTATTGTCAAAATTTGTTAAAAAATATTAAGAAAATGTGAGGAAAAATAATGAAAAAATGAGAAAAAAATTATGATTTGATTGTAAGTGACTTTTTATTCAAAAGTATTATTTTTTATTTATTTGATTAGTAAATTATGAATGAGATTAATTTAATAAATTAATTTATAAAAGTGGTTAATTTAAAAAATTAAAATAATTGTTGGGTTGAATCAGACAAATACCTGGGCCCCTAGGGTGTACTCAAATAATCTTTGGGGTCATGTAAAACTTTTTGTGGCGGTTTGGGCTTGATATATAAATATGAGAAACAATTATATATAAATATAATTAATTAATTAAATAGCAAAAATTGGATCAAAGCATCGAGTGCAAAAATGCAAACAGAAATGGTAGAAAGGAGTACTGGCAATTAAACATCAAAATGCTTGGAAATTTTTTTACAGAGCACCAACGCTCTTAAGGCCAAGCACGACACCAACTCCAATAATATGACCAACAGAGCCACAAGCTAACGTGTCAGCTAGGGTGAAGCCGGCCGGATCACCGGTTTGCAACCCGGAATCTCTTGCTTCCAGCTTCAGTCCTGCAGTTGCTTTCCTGTTTGCTGACGGAGCCAACCCAAATCTTCCGGCGAACAACATCAGGCTTGTTGTTGTCACCATTATCTGCCCACAGAAAGCAAAAAACACTAGAGAATCGCTTTCCTCAGAAGCAGTTTTTGCAGAATCGGTGAAATTAAACGCTTACCAAATTTGTTGGTGAACCAATGAAGCCACAGCGAGCAGCCAAAGCCCCATTTCCTGCTTTCCTCCTCATTGATAATTGAACTGCTGCCTGTGCCATTAGAGAACAAACTTCAGCTCCAGCTTCCGAGAAAAGTGATTCGTGAAATATAATTATGAACATAGAAGAGGAAAAGGAGAAGATTCTTTCACCAGGGATTGTGCTGGAGCTGGTGAGAAGTTGGGCCTGAGACCAGTGAACTCTGACATAGTCATCACAGAAGTGGCCATCCTTTCAGTGCTCGATCAAAGAACAAGTTTGCAATATTTTTGTTGTGTAAAAAGTTTCTGCGGATATAACAGAATGAGTAGGCGAGTGTGGATTGCAGCCGCAAGAGCAATTGTGGCTTTAGAATGCTAGAACTGGATACACTCAGATAATTTTTGCTAGCGTGGCATTCTGTCATTGGGTTTTTTTTATTTGGATAAGGTTTTGGTTGTTTCGGAGAAATTTTGTTCTGGATGTTCGGTTGCTAAGCTGGTAGTGTCGGAGTTGTTATTGGGCTTGGGTAGATCCATTTGGAGTTCTCTAAGCAAAGTGAAACATGTGGATAGTTGGATACACTTTTTACTGCTGGATACAAGGTACTGTTACTTGTATCCATAGCAGCAGTACTGAACATTGAGCGACGGTGAACTTTTCCTGCGCAGTAATGGAGATGGAGATAGAGAGACAGTGTATCAGAATGGAAGAGAAGAAAAACATTCTTGAAAATCCCTTTTCCATTTACAAATTACAAATCTAATTTGCTTCTGAATTCAGCTATTATGGATATGAAATTCACTTTATAAATAACTAATGAGTAGACGACTTATTAGACTGTATACAATTCAAAGCAAAAGGAAGTCCGTGGTGTTTGAATATCCATGTTCCTAATTTGTATCAACGTGAACCGGGTTTCTTTTCAATTTTCATTGAACAATTCTGCCTGCCAAAAAACAAACGGTCTCTCCGAAGTATGTCCACTTATTCTGTACTGATCAATGCAGGCCAGCAAACATATCATAATTGTTAAGATTCATCGAACAAGGAATAAGACGTGATTTTTTCTGTTACCTTTCTCTTTTTTTATTTCTCTGAGAAGGATTGTACGAAATACAATTGCTTGCCAGACCAACTAGCCATTACCACGGATGGCAAAAATCATTGCCCATACAGGGGCTTGAGGGTGGGTCCGTATGGGCTAGGTATTAAGACCAACTTGTGCTTCATCTAAGACGAATGCACGTTCATCTTATTTATGCTGCACTGTACTGTAAAATTATTCAATTTACTGCAGAGATTCTGGAAATCATAACACGAAGCATATTTCCTTTCTATTTAATGTGTCACCCAGTCTATCTAGGAGATAGCTCAGAGAGTGAAGCTTCATTTTTTGACGGTTCGACAGTTCCAATTTTGCGCTCGTCTGCCTCAGTTGAAGCAGAATTATGCTCTTGAGAAGATGATATGTCTGATCCAACTGAACTCTTCATAAAAAATCCAGGTTTTGTTGGTGCTGCGGCAGTAATAGTTTCACTATTAAGCATGTTAAACACCTGAGCCATACTAGGTCTATCTGATACCCCATCTTGAACGCATAGCAACCCGATGTGGATGCATTTCATCATTTCACTTGTCGAGCCACTTCTCATATATTGATCTATCAAAGTTAAAGCTCTCCCTTCATGCCACTCTGTCCAAGCCTGCAAAATTTATAACAACGTGAACGCAAGTCAAGGTAAGAGCACGCACATTTTGTTTCTATTTTTCATTTTTCCATTGCAATGCACATTTATCAGATGGGTGATTTCTGAGTTCTTGAGTAGAGGCTCTAGATTCCATTCGACGAACGATTGAGGAAGCTATCCGAACAAGCTTCAGAGGATAAAGAATCTAACAGAGAATTTTCAGTTCAAAGCCAATGGAAAATAGAGGAATGCAGCCATAATTTTTTGTGCTTACATATGTTAGAAGATCTTCTGTTTCCTCTGAGTTGCCAAAGCTACTTCTCTTTTGACCAGTCACAATTTCCAAAATAAGAACTCCAAAGCTAAAGACATCTGACTTAACTGACATGCGCCCATGCATCACATACTCTGGAGCCATATACCCACTGCATATAAAAAACCAGAGAAGTCAATTCTAGTTTCAATTATTGAGACAATCGAACACTTGAATTTTAGATGTGAATTGTTTCATTTTCCTCCTCTACTGTGTGCCGTGAATTCTTAGTTGTAATCCTTTTGATTAGATTACAACGAGCATGCGGTAATAACATCTAGAAAATAAATTTCTATCCTTGTTATACTTACAAGGTCCCGGCGACTTTGTTTGTACTGCTATGAGTTTGATCCATTTCAAACAATCTTGCCATGCCAAAATCTGCTATTTTCGGATTCATCTCTGAATCTAACAGAACATTGCTGGCTTTGAGATCGCGGTGAATAATCCGAAATCTAGAATCTTCATGAAGGTAAAGAAGTCCCCTTGCAATGCCTTCCACAATTTTGTAACGACTTTCCCAGTTCAAGTTTTCACGCTTGATTGGGCCTACAAATTTATAAAATTCAATGACTTTAGTGGACTACAATTCATAATTAGAAGTTCATGCTAGATCATTTCATACACACATATATGAATCCAGGTAAATGGGATTGCTGTATGAGGTTCTGAACTGTTTCAGTAAAGTGCAAAATGCTGTAAATCCTTCTGGTAGATATGACATTATAATGAAATGGCCAGAAATTCATTTAAAATAAGGAACAAGAGCAAACATACCGAATATGAAGTGGTCGAGGCTGGAATTAGGCACAAACTCATAGACAAGAATCCTTTCTTTTCGTTCCAAGCAAAAGCCTAGGAGCCTCACCAAATTCCGGTGCTGAAGCCTGGCTACTAATAGGACCTCATTCTTAAATTCTACTTCTCCTTGGCTAGAAGTCTTAGACAGCCTCTTGACACCTATTTGTTGTCCATTGGAAAGCATGCCCTGATATATATATATATATATATATATAAAGATGTTTTTGCCACCTATGAGGAAATCGAATTTTCAGGTTGGCCATCTTATCTCTTTGAAATTTCTTACCTTGTATACAGTACCAAATCCACCCTGTCCAAGCTTATTAGCATCAGAGAAGTCATCTGTTGCAACTCTTATGGTGCTGAAGTCGAACTGCAAGGAGTCCACTCTTATGATTTCTTGTTCTTCCACATCTTTACATGACCAATGAGTTAACAATAAGGAAACAATTAAAGTGTAGTCTTAAAATCTGAGAGCTATGAATAGAAACAAAAAATGGAAAGCCGATCCGAAGAGGATTTTTACAAAAAATCAGAGGAATGTTAATGATAAGGAAATCTGTTTCAGGTTACGTCTTGCCCTGTATACGTTAATAAAGGGAAGAATCTAGTAAAAGTAAACAGTTGCAAATTTTCTCAACTATCCGTGAAAGAACGAGAAGGAAAAATTTCAAGGTTTAACTTACTTTCATCTTCCTCCTTCGGCTTCATCACTCTTAAAAAGATGCAGATGCATATGATCAGTATCAAAGAAGTAACAACTGAAATAACGACGATAATGGTGACAGTATGATTCTTCTTTCCTGCAGCCGCAATTTCCACAAACTTTGGTTAGACTATAAGTCCCTTGAGTAACCAAAGTTAGATATCTAAGCATTGAAGGACAAATTTTCGATGTATCAAAGTTGTTAAGTTTAAGGGAACTCATGTGCATATCCTCTTAAATACCTTTGGGCGGCGGCGGCGGCGGCGGGGGAGGTTGTGGTTCTTCAATCGAATGCTTGTAGAATTTGTTAGTCTCATATCTGAAACTACAGCTTGGGTTAATAACTCTTCCCCCTTGTTTTCTATCACAACATTCTGGCATGAGTTTAGTAGCATCATGAAGGCATCGTCTGCAATCAGTTTCCGACAAGTCAGGCGTACACTGCACAAGCGCATAAATCGATCCAATTGTCGAATATAATTCGTCTCCAGTAGCATACTTGTTAGGATAACTACGGGCTGCAGTTTCGTTTATCAGCCTGTCCAACAACCTCTGCCGCGTCTGATTGAACACTCCCACATTCTGCGACATGTTACCCTCAGTATGCACAAAAAAATAAGGTGCATTTTCCATTAAGCCAAATATGTTGTAATCTGCATATCGTAACCTACAATTATTGTACCCTCTATCATCATATCCTCCAATGGCCATCTTATAGTTGGGACAGAGAGACGTCAGATTCTTCCTTGCAAAATCTATACAATCACGACAACTCTCCGGCTCCATGTCTGGTCTACAAATTGCAGTTGCATAAACTTTATCAGAATTTTGGCCATAGGAGACATTGTAAAATCCATAGCTTATGCTAGTATTCGCGGTGAGGGAATTTAGTAGGCGATTCAGGTTTTCCTGGTAAGTACTGTTAGTAGTATAATTACCATTGTCGCGATAACAGTCACGATACAGCAACTCTAGCTGGGCAAGGGTGAGAGCTATTGGATTCATGAAAACGAAGAAAACACAGGCAGACAACCAGGAACAAGCCATAACCTTAAAACACTGTTTTCCTTTCTTTCTGAATTATGTAGAGCCGTGTTTATGTCTTTTGATATACTATGTAAAATTGGCTTAATATTAGGGTTGAAATTGAACGTGGATAGCGTGTACACTCAATTGTCTTCCTGCATAATGTCTTCAGGGGAATGATATTAACTTTGAAAAGACTTAATTTGAAAGAGCCAGAGCCCATAATCCAAATGTAAGAGACAATAATGTCGCATCATGATTCCCTTGACCTGTTTGCGATAAGATCCGGTAATGAATGTTCCAGTGCGTGATGATGCACGCAGAAAACAAAAACCTCCAATTTTGACCACAGCACATGGATCCCTCCGAAAAATGAATTTTCAGGAACATTGTGGTGTTTATTACAGGAGGAAATTAAGAGAAATAAATTTTTTTTAAAAAAATTGAAAAGAAAGGTCGAATTCCATTGGGCGGACGAGAAGGGTGATGGGTTTCACAGACCGCGTCCTTCAATGCCTTTCCTTGTCAATCAGACATCAAAGACTCTTTACACGATAAGATAATCACATGGAGGAGCCCATGCTGACCCGTGGTTGTCGGGTTTAATTCAGTGTTATTTATTTCCTTACAAATTCAAATACAGTATGCGGAAATAATTTCCATTTAATTTATCTCCTAACCACTTTCTTTTATTAATATAAAATTAATTTAAATAAAATAATCTCTTCAGACAGCCTCATAATTTTTATTTTTATCTCTTGTACTTTGACCAGTGGGCTTCCAGTTCATGAAACGAAAATCGGGGGTTGTCCGGTCCTTCCCAAACAGAACTTGAATGGTGACGCGTGGTCCAGTTGAAGCCTTCTCCAATCGCAGATCACGCCTAAATAGGTGTTCGGGAAGCCTTCTCCAACCCATTGAACACGTTGGATGGGACTTACTAGATTGACCACTGTAACGTGAATTATGTTGGACTGTTCCACCACCAAGCAAAGTCAGTCAGTGCCGTGCCGTGCCGGGCTTAGCCAGCTAATGTCCATTGCAACATACCTCCGTCCAATAAAGTTAATTTTGATATTATTGGAATTCTCGTTTTTTAATTTACCTAACCATACTAGCAATTATTGGATGTTCAATTTAAAATAATAATAATAATATTCAAAATTACATTGAATATCGCGATCCAACTAAATATAACAAGTGGCGGCGGCGGTGGTTCACCGTCACTGTCATTGTGTAGTTCAATGTTATTTGAAAAAATGGTGGTACTAGTGCTCCTTCATTGTTACTGTGTAATTGGATGTTAATTAAGAGAACGTTAGTGGTAGCGCACCAGTAACCGCGCACGATTGTTACCACCACTCACATTTTGTTTATATTATATATTAATATTTATTTAAAAATTAAAAATAATTTTAATTCTTATTTGATATTTGGTTTTAGAGCCAAACCAGACTTCGTGCAAAAATGATGAGGCTTGGTTGCTCAAGTTGGCTCAACGGACTTATATACAAATTTTAACAAAAATAAATTAAATATATATAATATTTAAAAAAGTCTGCAGAGCCAGCTCATGATGGACCTTTGTTTTTAAGCCTGACCTAGGCCTTCAATAGTCGGGATGGACTTTTACTGTTCATGGGCCTTCCACTGAAAAACCGTCGACGAAAACTTGGAATCCGCCATTCAAACTTACCAAATAAACTTCAACCTCAATCCCACGGGACGGAACATCATTGTGAGGTTGCAGATATCATTAATGGAACAACACGAATGCGTATTATTTCCATTCTTCACACTCATTCTTCTTTACATCCAGGAAATCCTAAATGGCCAATAACTCTAGAAATACTCACCTACTTATTTCCCACCGCCATGCGTGCCAACGCTAAAGAACCCGCCCGGCAGGCATTAAAAACGTGGAGCTACATAACGTCGTTTGTATGGTCTTTCTTTGATAATTGCACACTTTGCTGATATCATGATCAGTTTCGAGAGATGTTGCAACGGGTCTCCATTCGACGGACCGAAAGGAGCAATGGCTCGCGCGTTTTAGCCGACGGTGGGGATGTTGCATTTCGACGCCGGGATATGCAAACGTCGGCATTGCATGATCTTGGACATGTGTTTGGGTTAGGGCATAGCTCTGTCGAAGAAGCGATTACGTATCCATTTATGCCTATTGGAAGCACCATACGGGGTCCGGATCAAGATCATATTCTCGGAATTCAAGGATTGTGTACCGGTTGAATTATGAAAGATTATGAATTTAAGAGTAATTTTCATGCAGGAGTAAGTTTGGAATAATTGATTTTAAAAATTTATCTGTCAGATATTAGGCGGCCCTGCATTGGGCAGCTGAGTTTTATGACCCAATTTTTAATTACATTTTGACTTTTTCTGTGTCGGCTGCGAGGGCCATCACTGTCTAATTCTCTTGCTCTGGATTACAAGGATTTATTGATCGTTTATGAGGGTGAGTTTTCAATTCTGCTTCAGCCTTTGCCTCGCAATTTTAAACAGAAACTTGGGCAAAATATTTCATCTTCTTGGACAATTGCACTGCCCCAGTTTCAGCTTCCAACGGTTCAACTCTACATTGCTTATTTGTTAAAATCTTTTGGAGATTCCTCTTTGTCCTGTTTACCAGCCAGCTGAAAAATTACCATTACCATGGGAATGTGGGTTTGAAATAAAGGAAGCCCAGAGACAAAGGTTTCCATGATTCCTGAATTAAATCAAAACAAGCACAAGAGGGACCAAAAAGAGAGAAATATTTCATAACCATTAGGAATATTCTCTACCTAAGAACAAAGATTGGAATAACTTAATTAATTGACGGGGTAACTACAAGAACAACATTCCAATCTAAGTACACATTCACTTTGTTCCCCTCGATATTAAAGGCTTAATAATTCATTCTTTTGCCTTTTCACACAATTGGAGACAAAGCTTGTAAAGAAACCAATTCAGCTTTGTGTGCAAGTTACCAACCATGGATTAGCTTCTCATGTACAAAAGCAGTAACATTGCCACAACTTTCCACCAATTCAAGTTCTGTTTTTGCTTGGATAATGTAGTAGGTGCCGAAGAGCTTGCAGATCTGAAAACAAGAAGAATTCGATACTCAGTTAAGTATACACATGTTGTATGGGCAAAAATGTATCTAGGAGGTAAACCACAGGCTTAAAATACATACGCAGGGTTGAGTAGTCGCATTTGCTGTAACCTGCACATCAACAGCAATGTTCAGATTCTTGTACTCTTAGAAAGTTTGCAAAATGTATCCAATGTCATGCCATAAATAATGAACAATTGTGCCAATCCACCCTCTACATTTTATAGCCACAGTTGATTTCCTTACTTGGATTGTTCTTAGTTACAGTGGCAGTTCCTCCAAAGTTGCAGGCAATATCCGAATTCCCATTCTGTTGATAGTAGTTGTTGAAAGCAAAGGAGGCATGAGACATGAGCGATGTCGGGTTCAAAACACAGACCGCCTTCTTGGATTGCACTGCAATCAACCTTTCCCAAACCACAGGCCCAGTCTAATGCATTCTGTAAATCAACCTGAGAAACCCCAGCAAGGGCCACACACCACGTTGTTCCATCAAGGAAGGTTGTGTTACCTTCTGGAGGTGACTGAACTGTGACTGGAATTGCTGCCTCTGCCTTCTTCTCTTGCACTGTTGCCTCAATTGTCGAGGCTAATTTTTTGAGAAAAGAACAAACAAATGTAAAACATGTAATCGAAACCTTTTACGAATATCAAATATCAATGCCAATCTCAATTCAATATCATGTCACATTAGAGGACATTCAATTGGAACATTTCCAATGAAGAACCAATAATCTATTATCAATTTAGATTTCAATACATATACCATATGAACCGATGCAAGAATCAACAACCCAAAATGGCACATAAATAGTGTCCAAGTTATCAAAAATCTTTTGTTTTTTCTTCCCAAACAAAAAAGTAACTCAAAACTCGCACTACTAATCACCTTATAAGAGTTTGTATTGCAAGAATTAGACATTAACACCGTCGCACATGTCCACAGCTCAAAAAATTTGATGGTTATAAAAATGAAAATTAAGATTCTACAATGCATGAACAGAATAAATAAATAAATGCAGACACAGCTCATTGCTATAATCTAAGCAAAACCAATTGTCTAATAACCGGCATAACCATTGTTAGTAACATTTTCGACATGGCAAAGCCATGAACAGTGTTATAAAATTGCATATATGTGATCTTGTAGCACCAAAGAAGATGCGATGGAGAAGCAAAGCTTGTCTGCCTCAGCCACCATGCTCCTCTTTCTTTTTCTTTTTTTAAATCTATTTTATGATTTACATTTTCTTCCTCCCCTTCTTACTCCTAACATAAAATAATATAATTTTAGAAGTTTCTTGCTGTAGTCATCAAGAATGTGTTTCTTCTTGGGTATCATTGTGCATTGGGTACGGTGTACATAAAGGTAAAGTTTAACATAAGATACAAACTTGGTTACAGTAATCTGATACCGATTGCCATTTTAGTTCCTATGCCTATGGACTTGAAATATTTTTTTATTAAAATGCATTTTGCTAAATTTTTTATATAAATATTATGAAATTTAAGAATGCAGAAATTATGATTTGGATCGTATGATAGATTATTTCAAATTTTGATTGGGTTTTAGTCATGCAACTATAACTTGAACTTCAACGGAATTAAGAAGGAATTCCACTTCCACTGGTAAAGAACACAAACCGGATCACAAGATTCGGCCCATGGGGTCCTGATTTCAAATAAAAATCATTAGTAGATGCAGATCCTTCCATTTTCCTTTAAGTTATACTTAAAAACAAATGCATTAAATTAGCTTTAAAAAAGGAAAAACCAGAGAGAGAGACAACGATTGAACAGGGATTAACTTAAAGAGTAAAATGAGAAGATTATTAATAAATAAGAATGTTTTCTTTGTGTGTTTGTCGTCGTTGTAATGGTTAAAATGAACTGGAAGTAAGTATTGTAAGGGCATAAAGCAACCGGGGAGTATGTTTGGCCCGCAATAACCAGAAAATAAGCAACAAAGTTTCAAACTTTCAGCCAAAAAACTGAGAACAATGCAACGCAAAGCTGAAGAAATGTCAAAGAAAAACCAACGCTGAATTAGCGGATTATCAACTATACAAACGAAGCACAGCCATGAACAAAAGCCAGAAAAATAAAAATAAAATACAACATACCCAGATAGCATTGCACCATTAATGTTAAGTAACTGCAAAATCCATGTCATTTTCTATGGTAGATGCTCTGAAAACAATTCCTGTAGAAAAAGGTAAAGAAAAACATGCACAAAATCCTTGTTTTATCCTTCACTTGCAGAAGAAGCATGTTCTCTTACTCTGGCTACTCTATCGTAATTTAGTTCAATATATTTTTTCAGTATGAGAATTGGAATTGAGCAGAATGGAGTGATATAAATGGAGGAGGTGTTGAGGAATCGGTCAGTTTCTTCAAAAGAATTATCTTCTTTCTCTTTTTAAGTTCTTGTTGTCTGCTCTGCTGTGAGAGTTGTCTGCCTGTTGAACAACAGAGACAGAGAGTAGAGGATCGACGCTCGAGAGTTGAGCACTAAACTTTGAACAGAAATTTATACCGTTTTACTTCTATATCATTGATTTCTTTTTTATTATTTATTATTGATATAATACCATCTAGGTCCCCACATTTTGAAATTACTACAAAATAATATAATAGATTGTATTTATTTTTTATTAAATAATTTATATTTTTTTAAAATGAAAATCTGGTATTTTTTGCTTTTATTTATTGTTTTTTAATAAATATAATTTATTGACATTAAATAAAAATTTTAAATTTTAAATTATTTTTTAAATATTTATATTATTTAAAAACAAAATTACGTAATTATCTTTTACAGATATCCGACAACAATATAACAATTGATTTTTTTAATTTTTAAAAATTTTATTGCTCAGGAGATCACTTTAAAAAGTTATACTTGTAAAAACTCTACCAATCAAACTCCTATATCAATGCAAATTATAATAGGGACCAATTTGACAGAAATATAAAGTGATACAAGATTTGTAAAAACATAAAAGTTAGGACTCAAATACAATATATCCCAGGTTTATTATATTTTTGTCGATGGAAATATAAATAAATGAATACAATACAGTATCTGCTGCGACAAAGGTGGTAGATTTGCTACAGTCTCTGACAATATTTTCGTGATATATTGATTGATATTCTCAGTCTTGAGTTTGACTCTCCACATTTCTCCTGAAATTGATTTCTTACGATATTTTCAGTTGTTTATACGCGCGCGCGCGCGATCGAGGGTAGTACTAAATCCATGTAAGGGGTATTCTAACTGCACCCGTTTTGGCAACCCCTTAATGGCATTAAAGAAGGTATGCTGAGTACAAAATGTGCATTCGGAATTTCCCATAATTGAATAAGATTCGCAACACTCTTCAGGTCCAATCAATAACTTGGGCCCATAGTTGGTAATTTTTCCAATTCACAGGCCCATACTTTGATTAACCTAACAATTCCACTGTAAAACCTAGTAATAGGCCCACACTTGTTCATGCCTTGGTACTCAAGTCCCTCCGACGGCCCACAAGCCCTTGATAACTTTTTTAATAATTTATTTCATTTATTTTATCAATTTAAACATATTACATTTCATATGTTTATAACGCGTATATCAATACCATAGCCTCAGAGCTTTGTTCTATTTCGAAACGGTCACCCATCAAATCCCGTTCAGCTATATCCTCTACCACATCTCCTTAGAATAAGCCTGCAAGATATTCTTTTTAACATTAATTCAAGCACATGCAAGTTAGAATCCCGTAATAATCAAATGAAAACATCTACGTATGCATATGTGTTGGTGGTTATTGTCCACCGCTGCGAGATAACCGTAGACTGCTTGCTTGCATTAATGCTCCCACAACAAGTCTGAGTAAGCATTAATATGTTATGGCACAAGGGAACGATAGGATTAGTATGTGTTGTTACTTGCATCATCCTGCAACCAAGAATCACTCTCAACCCCAAGTGTCGTCAGGTATCATGCAAGACTGGTATTAACCTTACATAGCTACACTAGATTAGCATTAGGGTTACGCATCTATCCTATGAAGTCAATCCATCACTTTTATATGAGAAAAACGCCACCAAGCTTTTATTTCTTTAGCTTGGTCAGATTTACAAGTAGATGATGCACAATCAACTAAACCTGATGTAAGTGTCTCATCCACGATGTGCACGTCTGAACGCTCTGAATGTCCTTTGAAGCAGCCACTACAATGTCTAAAAAGCTATCATCTTTCATCATCAAAATCCTCCAATAATTGGATATGAAAGCATGAGTTTCAATCTAATTTGATCACAAATATACAAAAAAGAAAAAGAAAATCAAGTGCACACCTAAGGCTGAGTTTATACTGTGAATCCCTTGAAGCACCCATTAATCTCAATCTGTAAAGTAAGATTTTTTATTCTTCTTAAACCTTGACAAGAGATTCTCTCAACCAAATCACTAAAATTCTCAATACAAATACAAATATGAAAATGAAATTACAAGCAAGTTTATATCACTAAAGAATGATTCTTAATCAAGTGGGAATATTACAAATGAATCATACACCATAAATTGTTCTCCAACAAGTCAAATATTAGAACCAGGTGTATTCATATTTGTTTTTAAGCACTTGGAATATCATCATATTTATCAAAAAATTTATTTCAATTTGTATAAGGCTTGTATTTGTAGTTAGAAATCAAAAACCAGCCATTATTTTTGAATCTTCAGTGACCTACTCAATGAGTGGATTGGCCTACTCTAAAAATTACATTATTTTTAAAGTTTTTTAATGTCTTGCTTTTGGTCCCTAAAAATTACAAATAAATCTTGCTCCAACTTAAACTTTGCAAGTAAGTCCATTTTCTAGTTTTCAAAATTAATCTTTTGGAACATATTGCAAGTATTAAACAATATATTTTAGTATAAAATAATTGAGTCGTACACAACTACCATAAATACAAATACAGAAACATAATCTTAATGAATTGCCATTTTTATCCTTAACTTGTCTTATTTCATGCTTGAGTTTTTCATGCTTGCTTTTAACTTTACTAATTTGTTGTCATCAATACATAAATTTGTATGACACTAGGATTAACATATCTTCGTCGATATAAGGTGGATGTGCTTGCAAACCATGACATATATATACATATATATATTAAAATATACATGGATTGTAAATAAAAATAAAAGTAACCGGAGCAAGTTGTATAAAATAATCCAAACAAATGAAGATAAAATGGTCATAAATGAGGATATTTGGCCCCAAATATAAGCCCCGTTCACTTGAGTTATGAATGTAAAATAATCTAAAAATTTGGTCAATTTTATAAAAAAATTCTAAATTATTTATAATCAAATCTAAATAAATGAGCGAGAGATGAATATTAATTATTAAATAAAAAATAATAATTATTTTTTAAAAAATTATGTTCATAATTAAAATATTTTCTTTTTTTATTTTTTAACGTATAAAATATTCTGAATACTATTATAATAAACATGTAGTTATATGCTAATTTAAAAATCCCTCCTAATACTAATTAACTTTAATAAGCACATTTAAAATAGGCTGTTAACCAAATCCATGGGAGTATAACAAGCATTGTGGTGTAATCTCTAGCAAAATTGCTTTCAAAGTGCTTTTGCAATCAATCACCTCTAGTTTGAAAGTGCTTTTTCGAGCATTTATAGCATAACCCTTGTGACCCAAATAAGGTAGAAACATTAGTAGAACAAGCATTGACGCATTTGTCTATACGAAGCTACTCCAGATCCCATCAAATTCGGGTAACCATCCGACCACCCAATCGCAATCGCAACAGCTTTCTGCTTGATCCTGTGTTCACACTTTTGCATGTGCCCATGTGCTCTTAATTTCTGTCCATTCTCCTTCCTTCTCTTATTCCCTCCTTTCATTTTCCTTTTTGTTCAAACATATTTCTGTCATCCGATTTCATTCTCTTAGCAAGCAATAAAATATTAATTATATCATATTACGGCAGACTAACGTATTTCCTCACGTAATCCATTGTATTAACATAATCATGGTGGCATAAAAGTAATTTAATTTCTTAAAATAACCACAAGATGAGCCTTTTATGCCATGTTTGATTGGTTTGATCGTGTCCTCGAGGGAGGCAAATCAAATGTTGTAAAACAATCTCAACAGTCGGAAGGTGGGACATAATCTAGCAGTTAAACGTGCAACAACTACTAATTGTCTTAAAAATAAAATTAGGGGTTCGTGTATGGCATATCGGATGCAAAGAACATTCCTTTTCTTTTATAACACAAAACTTAGAACTTCTTAGGTTTTAAATATTATCAAATTTAATGTTTTAAATTTTTATATAAAATATTTCAAATTTCACGTAATAAAAAAAATAAACGTGATTTACATTTAAGATATCATAATTAATTTTATATTTTTTAAGTAAAATTTAAAATATAAAATAAATATTTTAAAATAATTATCATAAAAACTAAAAATTAAATAATTTTACGTTTAATGCATCGTAGGTAAATTTTTTATTAATCGGATAAAATAATTTCAAAATAGTTTTTTTTAAAATTTTTTTGGAATTTTATCATTATTATTAATTTATTTTATTTTATTAAAGTTTACGACTTTTAAACTATTAATATTAATTAATTTCTTTTATTATATTTTATTAATAAAACTTTGTAATTATTTTATAGTTTCAATAAACACTGCTTTAATTTAATTTTAAAAAGTCAATGGAATTTGCGTGTGTGACAAAATTTGTCGGATTGTCGGCCTAACAACACCTTGGGAATATGGCCTTCTGTGTTTCTTTCTCCTCCTCGTGCTGTCTTTCTTTCCCCTTGGAATTTTCAATTTCTTTCTTCTCCTTTTTCTTTAATTTTTAAAATTTTAATCGTGTAATTATGAATGTATTAAGAAGTTAATTTAAAAGTAAATTAATAAAAATTAAATACAAGTTTGTATTTTATACAAATTTAATTATAAACATTCCGGTTAAAAAGAAAAATCATTTGAAATTTATAATTTAATTTTTTAATATATATAAATAAAATAAAAACTTTTAAATCGATTATCTCATTTTAAAATATTTATTATTAATTTTTTAATTATTTTAATATAAAAAAAATAAATTAACTTATGTCATGTATATTAATCAAGGGATTAGGATAAGATAGTAATTAATTAACTCAAAATTAATAAAACGGACGCGACCAAGCTCGAAATAATTTTATTATTTTAATATAAAATTAGATATGTGTGAAGCATACACACTATTACAAGTGTGAACTCATAGTACCAAAGATCAAGTCATTTAAATCTCCAATTATTGTTGACAACTTACCTATCACTTTATTCATACGTAGCACAAAGTGTAACATTACATAATGCTAAACCCCAAAAGATGCAAAACGACAGACTTTGAACGATTTGCCCCCTACAAATATGTCTTAAGTGGGATTGTCGATTCGGAACTCGTGATTTACACGTCATTAGTACTTAATTAATCATAAATATGATCACCAAAATCTATGGTTTAGACTTTTGGGGGTAATCTCCCTTTTTTTTAATTTAATTAATTAATTAATTAATTAAATAAAAATTACAGACAAATTTTGTCTTACCCCCACAATCGATGACAAATGCAAAGCAAGTCAGTGCTTTGTTTAGCGGTAGAAGTTTGATTTGATACTGAAAATTGGACCAAACAAGACCTATCAAAGTTATGCGTAATTTGGGTTGTGGCTTCTCCATCAGGAGAAATGTCATGACTTAACAGCACAGCAACAAAGCCACTTGTTGCACTTTTTGTTGGTCTTTTACATGGCAACAGTTTGTGACTGAAACTATCATGGGGCCCGTTTGGCATCAGTTTTAGTATTATTATTATTAATTTTTTGTTTTGTATTATATCTTCTTCTGCTTTTTAAAGCATGAAGAATAATCCAAAATCGCTTTGGACTTTTGTAGAGGTGGTGTTGTTTTCAAAGTGGCCCTATCATTTTTGCTTCCGGCCTTGCTGACATGTCGTGTTTTCCTTTGTTAATATTCGCCCATGTGGGCGGGCTTTTATCACCAATCTTATCCGTCTATCTGTTCTTCCTTGCATTTGCTCTCACCAAAATTTATGTTAATTAACTTAATTATTCACAATTAATGAAAATTTTGAACACTAATTGTCTTAACGACAATATTTTAGATTAATTTAATTAAATTTTTTTTAAAAAAATATCTAATATAAAAGTGAAAAAATATAATAAAAAGAAATAAAATTTAAAATGTAAGTTAAAGTGGGGCCCACTGAATCAGAAAAATGAGTCAGCAGAAAGCCAGCTGCATCCAGGTACCTTCGCGTGCAGACTACACTGGTGAAAATGAACCTATGTCTATGTCTGGAATCTAGACAGTTATTGTCTATTTAATTATTTATATTCCGTTAATTTTTTTAAAAAAATAAAATTCTTAATTTAATTTTAATTATAAATTTATATATATCTATAATTTTTACAAAATTATAGATATATATATATATATATATATATATTTAAAAAAATTCCTCTTTGCTTTTTACTGTCTTACTACATGCTATTGCTCTAATTCTTCCACTCATAGTTTCAACTATGGGTAAAGACATTTTTGCCACTACTATTATCTTGTAAAATACATAAACATGTAAATTCAGCGGTGTCTATGAAATTTCAAAATCCTTTGCATAATGCATTCTAAGAAGGAAGAACATATTGGAGAATGAGGCGTATGCTCGTCAAAGTTGACAAGTAAATGTAAGTCGGATGCTCGCTGCTGTGGAGTCAAATGGTAAGGGCATTTTAGACATTTCATAGGAGAAAAATGCACACTCGTCAAGGTTGACGACTAAAACAAAGTCAAAGGCTCTCTGCCTGTACAATTTTATTACAAGGGCGTTTTAGGCATTTCGTAGGAGAAAAAGCTTACCACCGTCCTGCAAAAAACAGTAACACCACACGCGGTGTTAGATTTCCAAAGCTTACTTGCCTCCAAGACGGAAAAGCAAACTCAGCCACGTGAGAAACCCGCACGTGCCGGATATTCAGCGTCATCAAAACCACGCTATCCGGATACGTGTGCAGAGTTTTCACCTCATGTTTAAAACGACTCTTCTACCCTCCCCACTCCCAATCCCATCATACATACATACATACATATATATATATTATTAAAAATAATTTTCTAATCAATTACGCTGTATTGATGCCATAATTGCTTGTAAAATATAATTAATAAAAGAGAATTAACGTATAACCCAACAATGAAATAAAATTATATTTAGATATAAATTAATTATCATATCCAATTTTGATACCCATATCGTTATTATTTTGAAATAATTAATAATTATTTTTTAGTATATTTTTATAATAATTAATTATAATATTTTAATAACTATTAGGTCTATGACATTTAACTTATTATATCGATTAAATTTACTAATATAAATATATTTAATTTTATTATTTATTTAGATAAGATTATATAAATGAGTTGATAAAATATATTAATTTTGTCAATAAATTATATTAACTTATTGTTTTAATTTAAACATATATTTTTAATTAATAAATTAAAATATTTTTAAATTACTATAATTAATTAGTATGTGTTAACTTAGGGTTTACCAATCACGTTTTTAATTATAATGTACTAATTATATATAGAAATTATTATAATGTTATGAAAATTTTGCATGCGTAAAGACTATTTTACCCTTCATTTTACCAGGTCTTAATCAGCCCCGTGCAACCCCAGCATATATACCCACCACCACCATCTCCTATTATTCCAGTCTCTCTCTCTCAGCCAAGCTAGGCGAGACCAGACTCTTTTCTTCTTTCGTTCTTTGATCTCTCTGAAAGTCTGGCTTCGCGTACGGACTGGTTTTGCTCAGAAGCCCTAATTTTCAGCTCCAGTCCAGCCTCAAGCCTGCTACGTCCAAAATGTGCATTCATTTCTCCTCTCTCTGATTCTCCCTTTAATGCCCTTAAATCTCTTATCCTCCTCCTTCTTCTTCCCCTTCATCTCTGTAACTCTCTTCATTTTTTTCTGCTAACCTTTTTTTACTTAAAACTTTTTTCTCCTCCAACTTCGTTCATGTATCTCGTCGCCCTTCTTTTAATTCGATGTCTATTCTTCAGCCCATATTAGGTATCTGATTCCATCACACGCTCCAATATTTTCTGTATCGGATTCGTATTGCTCCTCGCTTTTTTGACTTATAATAACGGATCCTTCTTCTCTCCTCTCTTTGAAAGAGAGAAGCAGAAGTAAAATGTTAGTAGACTCAGACTTCGAACCAAGCATTGACACGACAAATTCAAGCTCAATGAGCAGTGCAAGCTGTAGCAGCTTCAGTCGTCTCTCTTTCGAACTACCCACTTCGCGATCTTCCCCGGAAAGCCTTTCCCTAAAGCCTCACCGCTCCTCGGACTTTGCTTACTCGGCAATCCGTTCTGCGACTTCCGGCAGAAAAACAGGGCTGACTCTCAGAGATTTCTTTCTACTCCGCCGTATCGGTTCTGGGGATATCGGAACCGTTTACCTCTGTAGACTCAATAACGACGACAAGGACCGTGCCGGGGATGATGAACAGTGTTTGTACGCGATGAAGGTTGTGAATAAAGAGGAGCTGGTGAAGAAGAAAAAGGTGCAGAGGGCGGAAATGGAGAAAAAGATCTTGAAAATGCTGGATCATCCGTTTTTGCCGACTTTGTATGCTGAATTTGAAGCTTCGCATTTCTCTTGTATCGTTATGGAGTTCTGTTCCGGCGGTGACTTGCATTCGTTAAGACATAAACAGCTTCATAAACGATTCTCTCTCAGTTCAGCTAGGTACATTCTTGCTGCTGATTAATTCTGAAATTTGTTTTATTTTTAGAATAAAAGATCTTTAAATTAAAAAGCATGAGAAAGCTGCAATTTATGGATTTTCTGAATAAATCTTCGAAATAAAACCTCAAATTTCTTCCATATTTGATTTGCCTTTTCTATTACAAAACAGTCTTGTATTGTTCTTATCTTGTCTGCATTGGCTCTGATAGGTCATCTTCAATAGAAATATTAATAAACTTTTTCTTCTATAGTTCATTTTCTTCTTAATATTTCTTCCTAGTAACAGCTAGCTGCATTAATTACCTATCTGACTTAGCCGCACATAAATTTTCCATTTTTGGTATAATAGAATCACCTGGATTGAGTTTACTTTCTAGATAGAATTTACCTCATCCAGCGTATTATTTACCTTTCCATGCAAGAAATCGGAAGATTTTCTCAGCAATTTTACTTGTGGGTTCTCTCGAGAAAGTCGTAGTTTCCAATTTTCTATCTTCCGTTTGGATGACGAGAAAAAACTATCGGCTAAGTGTCATTTCATTTCTTTGTACAGGTTTTACGCTGCTGAGGTTTTGGTGGCTCTAGAGTACCTTCACATGCTAGGAATAATCTACAGGGACCTGAAACCCGAAAATGTTTTAGTAAGATCAGACGGTCACATCATGCTATCAGATTTTGACCTCTCCTTGTGCTCGGACGCGATCCCAGCCGTTGAATCACCATCTTGCTCACCCGATGCCGCGTTCCCGCGTTCCCAAACCTACACCCGCCAGCAGTCTACGCGCTTGTCTTGCTTTCTGAACCGGCTTTTCCGGTCCAAAAAGATCCAAACATTGACCCATAACAGACTCTTCGTCGCCGAGCCGGTCACCGCCCGGTCGTGTTCTTTTGTTGGGACCCACGAGTATGTTTCTCCAGAGGTTGCTTCTGGTGGGTCCCATGGTAATGCCGTTGACTGGTGGGCGTTCGGTATTTTTATCTACGAGATGATCTACGGCCGTACACCTTTTGCTGCTCCATCAAATGAAAACACACTGCGTAACATAGTTAAGAAACCCTTAACGTTCCCCACTCAATCACCCACCACCGTGTTTGAGCTCCACGCGCGGAATTTAATTTCCGGGTTGTTGAACAAGGATCCGAAAACCCGGCTCGGGTCGAAGCGCGGAGCTGCGGACGTGAAAACGCATCCGTTTTTCAAAGGGCTTAACTTTGCTCTTGTACGGTCACTCACGCCTCCCGAGATTCCGGGTCTGAGAAAGCAAACAACGATGTCGTTTAGCGAGCAAAAGACTAACACGCAATCAACGACGTTTGATTACTTTTGAGTTCTGGTGCAGAGAATCAACCAACGGCGATTAAAGCCACGTGTTAAATCGGGCCTGCCGGGTTTTGTCACTGGCAGCTGATCAATGTGTATAATTTTCATTTCTATTTTTATTTTTTTTTAACATTTACGTTTTATAATTGCTAAATACGTATATATATTAGCCAATAATGGAATACTAGTTAGATATAATTCAACACTTCTATTATTCAATTATTTTTATACTCTTTTTAATTAAAAATATCGCTCGTATTGTACACAAGGACTGTGTGGATCGTAATATTTTCGTGAATTAAGTTAAATTTATAAAATTCATTGAATAAAATTATCTTATTACCAGTCAACGTAAAATTAATGTCTTTTTACTAATTTAATATGTTGTTTAATAATTTTTTTTTATAAAAATAGTTATATTTATTAAATAATTAAATAATGCAATGATTATACAATTACTAATAAAAAATAATTAGTGATGGTAAGCATGTTTGAACATGTTTGGGAATAATTTGATGATTAATTGGACTTTTAAAAAGGTTGATTGAATTTCAATTGCGTAAAAAGGATTTGTCTGCCACAAATTTTCGTTTACTAAAGCAATTTAATGTTTGAATAATAAATAAATAAATAATTAAGAAAAAAAACCCACAACTATAATAAATTAATATATAAAAATTGCACGGAAAGATAGATCATAAATTATACTTTTACAATATTTAATTTTGCAAGCAATGTAAATATTAATCGTTATTTTTAATTAATTTTATCATAATTAAAAGTGTACAATAATAAGCTAAGAATTACTCAATTCAAGAGTTTTTAATATTTATTAGTATAAATTTTATCGTATTTTATTATTTTATAAATATAATTTAAAAATATATAAATATATTTATTTTATCTCAAAAATCAATCTTTCATATTGATATATTAATTATTTTTTATTAAAAATATAGAATTTTAGTTTTTTTTTATTTAATAAAGTATTAATCATTCAAAAAATTACAGTGGATTGGATTTTTTAAAAAAATTTTGGTGTTAAAATCTCCCCAAATTCAGTTTGCCTTTTGACTAAAACTCGATTTAATTAATAATTAAATAACCACTCCTGTTCTAATCACTCTGGCAATCGTAATGCAACTTTTTAATAATTGATGTCGTTTTAGTCTCCTTTCTTGCGTGGCCCTACCATTCCGCGCCACTTAAGTAATGAAGACAAAGCACGTCATGTGGGGCACATCAATGGCTGAGATTGTTTGTCTCTCTCCTTCCAGCCTCTGCTTTTTATTAATTAATTTTTTTAATTGTTTAAATATCATTGGTTAACAATAAGACGCCGAGCCTAAAACCCAAAGCGAGTCTAATAAGGTTCTAAAAGAGGATCGGGAATTCTACAGCTCAACACGCTCTTCACACTCCGTGAGGATGACGCACGAATGAGAAAAGCGTTGGAAGTTAGTTGAGATATAATTGGGGAACACATGGGGTTTGTCCATGTGATAACCTGCCAACAAAGCAGTCGTTACCAGTTTTGTCTAGTCACAGCCCCACCATAACCCAACACAAATCAATGGGGCTAACTAGGATTAACTTGTAAATCAATTACATAATCTGGTAGTTAATTACTAAATGATTTGACTGTGCATCTTAACAGACCTAATTATTTGTATTAATAAAATAAAAGAATGCTTTGTAATTGCAGACAACATTGTTGATTGTGCAGAACACAATGCCACCTACTTCTCTGCTTCTAGATCATCCGTTTAATCTTAATTAATTGTAATCAAGTTTAATAACGTTTCTTCTTCTTATTATTATTAGAGTGTTTGCAGTAAAAGTCAATGGGTGTGCGTCAGACAAAGGTGGTGGTCTCATGCCACGTGAATTGTGCATGCTACGTAACTTGTGCCTATACTATAGCCTCTCTGTTATGCTACAGATTTGTAAATTCTCGGTGGTAAACTGTAAAAGTAATTAATTAATTAATTAATTAATCGCAGGGTTAATTACTTAATTATTGATAATGCATAGGTCTGCTGGCTTCAGTGTTCCATTAATTACGTAGTCAATAGGACCGATACAGTGTCGTGTCAACGAGATGATGTAACGGCACTCATTTTTCAATGACAGGGGCAAATTGGTCATTGAACTATCACAAGGTGCGTTATGAACAAGAGAGAGAGACTCCTAGGACAGTCCCCCCCACGAAGCGTCTGTTTAAATAAAAGAGAAAATCTTACAATTTTATTTGTAATAATAGAAAGCAGGAGGTGGCGTAATCGGGGCATGTTTTCAGCTATACTGCTATTGCCTCCTCATCACACTATTTTTGGGCCTCTACAACCTTGGATGTTCAATTTCAATGATTTCAGAAGTGGGCAAAACTTGCCAACAGCTTCCAAGCTTTCTTCTGACAATCAGCAATGTGAAAGGTCAAGCTCCTCGAGCAGTGGAAAGTTTGCAACAACTCCACTGAATCCTTGGTCTGAAATGTTGTAACATGACACAAGTCCAAGGCTTTGAAGTTATATATCTATTTCTTTCTTGCCAAATCACACATAATAAAGCACCGACTGCACGATTCCATAGTCATAGCCTTTCTTCCAAAAGCAACGGCATTCTCCATTAACATGGCATCACATGAAGCAGAGTTACTCAAGAAATCTACGTTTCCTCGAATAATTTAGCCCATACAGAACAGAAGATGCAATTTTACGATGAAAAAAGAGGTGTTTTGTCATCTCTGCATCCTTCTCACACATAACTCACCAACAAGGGGAAACACTCATTTTAGGATATCTTCTTTGGATTATCCTCGGTATTGATTCTCCCATGAACCAAGGCCCATGCAAAAACTCGGGTATTAGGGGTAACTCTGGCTTTCCAAACCATATTGAATTGCTTGAAAAAACTGAAGGAGCAGTCTTCAATTTACAACTATAAATTTTGGATGCATCCAAAAAATCACTTGCTCAAGTAAAGATGCCAAAGTTTTCTTGCACTTCTCTCCCATTCGAATGTATTTTAAAACTGAAAGAAGATAGGAGAGAACAATTGAATTGGGGCCCTTCTGTCAACATATTATTGAGGATATTTCTTACCTTAACTGTCAATGGCACCCCATCATCTACACATCAGTCTTACTGCTGCGCCATTCTGATACACCAATAAAAAATTACAAAGCAAAATGTTACAGGACGTGCATTGTGAGTCATTTGACTTGCAAATTAACAAATAAAACCAAAAAATTTTGTATTCTTTACCAAAGAAAAACTACAGTTACATGTCCTAAAATTGACTGGGAAAACAATGAAGGTGTACGTTAATGTTATAATTACAAAATCAAAGTTTGATTAATACCATGCAAATCATTTACAAGAGGAATTCAAACTTTTGATAAGATATCAAATAAAGTTTTAACTCCAAGAAACGCATTTTTGATGTGAAATTTGAAAAACTACTAGGGTTTATGGTGAATCGACGAGGAATAGAAACGAACTCTTACAAGGTAAAGGTCATTATTGAAGTAAAATCCTCAAATACTTTAAAGGAAATGCAAAGATTAGTGGGAATGATTGTAGCACTCTCTCTTTTTATTTCTAAGTTTATAGACAAATGCTTTGAATTTATTAGAGCAATGAGGAAGGGGCAAGGGCTTAAATGGACCGAGGAATAGGAATGAAGCTTTCAAGAACTGAAGTCTTATTTGTGAGAAGTACTTATGTTAGCCCACCCTCAAAAAGGAGATGTACTGTTCCTCTATTTGATGATCTCGTCATGAGGGGTGTGAGGAAGATAAAAAGGAAAAGGTACAAAAGCCTGTCTATTATGCCCGTAAAGCTTTGTTGGGGGCACAAAATAGATAGAGTCAACCTGAAATGTTAGCTATTACGCTAGTAATGGTAACAAGGAAGTTGTGGCCATACTTTCAAGCTCATCCAATCGTGGTACTCACCAATGAGCCTCTTCAACAGATTCTACACAAGCCTGACTTATTTATTCGATTGGTGAAAAGGTTAATAGAGTTAAAGTGAATTTGACATTAGCTTTTAGCTCAAAAAATTAAGGGACAAGCACTAATGGATTTTGTAACAGAAAGATCAGTTTATTCCAAATCAACCTTTGAGCCCGTAATGACAATTGAAGGAGATGTTAACTTAAGGTGGAAGTTGTATATTGATAGGGCATCCAACGCTCATGGATAAGGCTCGAGAATAGTTTTTTTTAGTTCAAAAGGAGGAGATAAAATCACAGATGCTTTGACATTTAGTGTCAAATTGACTAACGATGAAGTGGAGAATGAGACTCTTTTGTCTGGTTTAGAGAGAGCGGAATTGATAGGAATAGGGAAGATTTGTATGATGAGTGATTCTTAACTTGTGGTTCATCAGATAAGTGGTCAATTTGAGGCCCGAGAAGAGAAAATGAAGAATTATCGGGTTAAAGCTAAACAAGAAATAAAGAAATTTGATGGTGTAACAACTGAACAAATCCTAAGAACTGTCAACATTAGGGTTGATTCCTTGACAAGGTTGGCATTAGTGATCGAAGGACGAATATCAAGAACTATCCCGATAGATTATGTTAAAAAAATCCAATTTAAAGCATGAAGATATACAGGAGATAAATGAAGCAAGAATGGAGTCATGGATGGATCCCACAATAGAATATCTAAAAGATGGAAAGCCGCTAAAAGATAGGATCTGAGGCAAAGAGGTTGAAGAATTGAGCACCCCTGTATTGTATAATTGATGGAGTTCTTCACAAGAAAGGGTTCACAACACCATATAAGAGATGCTTGGACATTGAAGTCTCCATTTTGAAATTTGTAGAAGTTATGCGGGAACACAGTCTTTAACATATTGAGTTTTGACGCAAGGGTATTATTGACCAATAATTCACCAAGATGCTGAGAAATTAGTGAATTCATGTCAAAGCTATCAAGTGCATGATGATATCATAAGATATTCTCCAAACAAGTTAACGAGTTTAGTTAATCCCTGGCCATTTGCATAATAGAGACTTGATTCAATTGGTCCACTACCGTTGGTCCGAGGACAAGCCCAGTATGTAATCGTGGCCATTGATTACTTCATTAAATGGGTAAAAGCAGAACCTTGGCAAAGATGATTTGGTTATGATGCATTGATCCTAACGAAAATTGGTGGACCAACGTATCAAACATTACATCATAGTAACAAAAAAAAATCAAGAGTCGGTATTAATATCTCTTGATTTTTTAAGAAGGAAAAAGAGATCATCAAACAAGAGTTCAAGTGGCAACTTATCAACAAAAGGTTGCAAGATATTATAATAAAAATGTCAAAGCATAACACTTCATAGAAGGAGATCTCGTTCTTCAAAGAGTTATCCAAAATGCTCGAAAATGAGGAGATGGTGGGTTTAGTCATAATTGGAAAGAACTGTATAAGGTTTCGAAGATTGTGAGACCTGGGACATACTAATTAGCTCATGCAAATGGGCGAATTGTCAACAAGCTATGGAATTGCAATATGCTTAAAGAAATTTTTTCCCTTGAATGTGATTTTCCATTTCATTTGTTTAATTGATTCAATCTATCTACTACATCCAATATGCCTACAAGTTTGAGATCTCTTGAAGAACTTCAAACCCAATTATCTACTATGCCTATAGGTGAAGACCTTCATTCTTGAATAGTCACGTATTCATTAGTTAGATATTAATTTTGAAGATTTGCATACTATCCTGATTAATTAGATTTCAAGAAAATGTTACCAGCCATTTTATGTTTAACTTAATCAGAAAATAGGTATGAAGTCGATTTCTTAAAGTAGTTATTATTCAAGATAGGCGCGAGACAGAAGGTAGTTACAAACAAAAATTGTTCTACTCGCAAATTCTTTACATTTCAAGATTAATCCTTAGTTTATAGCTACCAAGGAACTGCCCACAATATCCTACTAAGGTTCAACTATTGTAATTGTTGGGCGGCATCTTTTAGAAGAGAAGCTGTCTCTTGAGTAGCAGGTTCATCACTCTTCTCCTTTTTCCCGATTTCTTTCTCATCCTCGCCCTCCATGGGTTGAGTAAATTGGGCTAGAAACTCGTACACTTAATTCAAGTCAATTGGAGGATATCGACGCTTGAATAGATCCATGGTTTCATAAAACTTGAGCACTAGAGACCCTTAGGAAACAGCTTCCTCGACATTTTATGTATCCACCAAGTCCTCTCCCAACTTGGTCTTCTCACTGTTCAAATGATTAACCAAGTCTTGTAGGTTTGATAATTCTAATTTTAGAGTAGCTTAAGTCTTCAATGAGTGCTCGGTTTTCTTGTTGGCCTTTTCATGTTGAGACTTCAAGGTTTGAATTTTTGAGAGAAGTGCCGGAACCTTAGCCGCCTCGTTAATCACTTTCAAGTGTTTGGTCTCAGTGTTTGAGGAGAAGATTAATGCTCCATAAAATAAAAGAATTAGAAGTTATAAATGATACTCTCAATTCATGAAATACCAACTCTTCATCCCTTCGGACTCAACTTCAGATTTTTCAAGATGTCCCATACCCTTTGATTTCATCTCAGCCATTACTTTCTTCCTTTTGTACATCCTTAGAGCAAAACTTCAACCAACTTCACCAGAAGACTTTGGATCTTTTCCCAACTTTAGTAATTGGTTGATCCCAGCAACAAAAGAAGAAGTCATACTCCAGTAAATAGAATTTTGATAAACTTTGATACTTATTGCCTTTGCTTTTGTACGAGGATTAAGTAGCCAAAATTAAGTCCGAATTCAACAAGTTCTGGGTCGGGCGACAAAACTCGTAATGGGTAACGTTCAGATAAGGCCTTAGACAATCCTGTTATTAAGTCAATAGTGAATCAATCCACTACGATCCAAAAAAATGCAAGGAAAATCATGTTAGGAAATATTTTAAGAAATCTCTAGCTCTTTAGAAGCGAGTTGGAAAGACTTAAACATGCCAAAGTTAGTAAGAACCAGAACGTCAACATGCCCTCTAACGAAGAACCACCTATCTTTCTATGATTTATTGGAAAAAAGGGTTGTCAGCCACTGATTTCTTATCTTCTTCCCAGGTACCAACCTGAGTGATTCTTCAGGTAATTCCTCAGTTGATAAAGGTAACGTAACTCCTGCAAAGTCGGCTCATCTTGCCCGACCTTTTTCCATAATACATACGTTAGGCATTAAAATTTAACTGACAAGCTAGCCCTAAATGATCAAGTACTTTAACAAAGAAAGGTTGCAAAGGAAGCCTAAGCCGAAGATTGAACAAAATTTCTAAAAAACCAATTTCTCCTTTCCTCGGCCTACTTGCGCATTCTCATTTTTAAGCCAACCAATACTTTCGGGAATAAAAAATCGACCCCCTGATATTTTTGAGTGATCGATAGGAAGATTTTATTTAACTTACAAGGATTGTTATTAATGATATAAGTCATATTTTTGGACATAAGAGGGACTTCGAGAGAGGAACTGGAGCTCGAAGAATCACTCGTCATTTTAACTAACTCATCATCTCTAGGTTGACCTGAAGTTCTATCAGATCAGAACAAACTTTTATTAACTTTTTCTACTGGGTTAGAGCTGAAATCCTATTTTCTTGAAGGAAATATCCTTGTAAGTCACAAAAAGATCAGCTTAGGAGTCCGAGTCTAGACTATTCCCAATCGGTAGAGGTCTCAGATGAATCCCTTTTTGTTACAAAATGATCCATAGCTTGCCTTGAAGACTCCCTAGAAATGTTTTGTGATTAAAACCTACATAAGTCATTATTGTTCCTAGATAGACTAAAACGGCGAAGAGAAGCCGCAGAAGAAACATAAGTTAGAAAATATAAAAAAAGAGTAGGGAGAATTCAAGCCCTAATACTCAGAAAAATGCAAGCGAATGAAGAAGATTCAATGATAAATAGGTTTAAGGTACTAACCTTTCCTTGAAGAAGTTTTGTCAGTAAAACGCCGAAAATGATTTCATCAAACGGAAAGCAACCTTCGACCTGTGGATTAAACTCTGATAATGGTTTTGGATTCTAGAAGTGTTCTTTATCTAGAAAAACTTTGAAAAACTCTAGAACGCTCTTGAAAGAAAAGATAGATTGTCAATATTTATGGATAATGGTGACTGCAATTATTTGGCAAAATACAAAGCCACAATACCAAGTGGCAGAATTTTATGAAGATTAAATGTTTTGAATTTTTTCAAAATTCATTCAAACAGACATGATGTTTTGACAATCAAAAATTGATAAGACGTCTTTGCAGTTGAAACTAATAAGACAATTGGACCGGTTGTGTTTGAATTACGAAAGCCTTGAGGCCAAAGAAGTTTCAAGTATTGAAATTCTTCGACATTAGAAACTGGAGAATTCCTGTTTTCCAAGGTCCCCACAATCTGTAAGAAGTTTAAAGTTTCAATATTTTAATAGAGATCCCCCCATAAGTCAATTTGGTTGAGAACCCAACGATGGCTAACAGTTAAAAACCATAAAATCTAACTCCCCACTACTGCCGAAGAGTGAAAGGCAGTTAAAATACTGACGAGTAATGAGAAGGCAAGAAAAATTGTGATTATTTTGCAATTGAAACCTGAAGAATACAAGAAAAATTTGTGAGTTGGCATCAAGCAAAACTCTAGTGTCAACACGTGGGATGACCCAAAAACACAATGCCATTATGACAAAATTGATCATCTATGACTGGCTTAGCTCTCATAACAACTTGTTGATCGTTTTTAAGGAATGCTTTAAAGTTTATTTGAATTTTAATCGAAAAGATCACAAGTTTCATAAACATACTGATAAAGACAGAAGAATAATAATAGAATTCACCAATTTTGCATCTATTTTAGTAAAAATTAATCATATGCAACCACTATTGATCCATCCTTATTTGCTCACATATGATGCCCTCTACAAATCATCCAAAATGGTGTTGTGTTGTATCCGGCCTTGTACTTCTAGGCATCATCATCGTGTGAAACATCAAACAACAAACAATACAAACATTTTGTCCAGCTTTTTCCGACCGAGCACCAAACAAAAGATACTTAATGCTTATATTTCAACTGAACTTTGCCATTTTTGGTTCAAAGCTAGCTTCGTTGTCAAAACTTATGTTTCCAAAACTTGTGAATTTGAACGCTACAACAAGACATCTTCTGAGATGAATGCAGCCCATGCATCCTACAACAACATAAATTGCACTGTAATCAGAATCTCATATCTCTCTAACCACAAAATGAAATCCATCGAGTCCCAATTCTGGTTCACCTGTAGGACGGAAAAGACTTTCTCTGCAATATATTTTTGTTGGATTGTTGCTCCTCTTTGTTGTAATTTGTCTGGGTGGAGACAAAGCCTTGCTTTTTGATAAGCTTTCTTCGCTTGTGAGCTTTCTATGAGGCTTGTTAGCGGAACTGCATACCAGCCACTGTTAGGCCACATAACCTGAATGCAATGCCAAAAGACATTTAATCATTCATTGCCATAACCATATCATGATCATATCAAACGAAGGTCTTACATGATGTAGTGTTGAAAGTAGCAAGCGAATGTTGGTTTCTTTACCAGCTGACCACAATCTTATTTCTTCTTCTGACAGCTCCATTTGCTTCTGTAGTTTTGGCAAAGGAAGGCAAATGTATCAATCAAAATCTATTTCCTTATCTTAAGAAAAGAATATATAGCTAAAACGATAATAACTATCATTGAAGTTGTTTTGAATCACCCCAAAAAGGAAAAAGAAATCAAGCTATCTCAGGTTTTCACTTTATTATATGGTTGTCACTTTTCCATACACTATCCGTACTCAAACACAAACACATGCAGCATTAGTAGATTACATTTTCTTCTGATTGCTCTTTTCCGTCCTCCATTTTCCAGTCCTTCAGTTCTTCGTCCAAATTAGAAGAGGTAGCATGTTAATGAATATGTAATGTCCTTGATTAGGCCATGAACGGAGAGAAATCTCAGATGCAATAACACTAACTGCATATAAAGGGTAATTAGCGCCTATGTCTTCATATAAAAACCATTCCTAAAGAGTCTGTGCTAAATTTGGATAGCATATACCTGCCTCGACGAAGGTTCAAATTTTTGAAACCATACTAGTACACTAGAATCTCACAGTAAGAAATATGGACTGGATTCTACCAGGAAATTGTCATTTTGTATTTAAAAAACAGTGCAGCTGGTTCTAATTGCTTTCTCAGAAATATAAATCTTTTACCTTATAAATGGGACTTACCATTGGAGAATCAATGATTTCATGTCCATCCATCTTTCGATCTAAAAATTCATTATCGGTAGGTCTTTCTGTGGAATATCAATGCAAACACAAAAACTGTCATTTATCTATTCTTTAAGCAGAACTGCTCATTCAAAATTATAATGACTCGGAAAAATAATTACACACCACTTTCTGTGTCAGCAGCTGACTCATCTTTTTCAAGTTGTGTTGAGGAATTCTGAAACTGAAACTTCTCCTTTGCCCATGCAATTGCTTCATCAATGGAAACTGCTTCCCCAGTTCCTTCTCTATGATCAGAATTGATCTCAATGACATAAGAACTCATAACTTCATCCTCCTCTTGTTCCATTTCTTGCTCTTGCACTCTATTACTCTGCATTAAACATGTTTTTGGCTCTGGTTCTTGACAAAGTGAAGAGGCAGGGGAGACGGGAGAAGAAGGGCAGTTGAGTTCTAGATCATGGACAGAAAATTTGATGCTTCGATATGAATTGGGTTCGACACTAATGGTTTCCGGAGATGAAACACGCCGTGAAAATCCACAATAAGAGCTTTTGAAACTGTAGTTGTGATCGTTTTCCCGGCAGTGATTCTCGGCGGCGAAGGAAGGACGATTACATTGGAAAACAGGCATTGCTTGTCTCTTTGGTTCTTCATCTGGCATCATTGTTGCTGAGTTCCATCTACATGGAACGTTGATCGGCCTGAAATAATCAACAGATGATAAAAGATCCAATTTGGTAAAGAGTAAATAAGCAAATGGGTCTTTCAGATATAATCTGTAAAAACCAAATTTTTTATTTTTATTTTCCTGTTTTCGTATTCTATTCTAGTTTTAGAAACTGGAAATATTCAATTAACTGAAGATATTGCTAATAAGTTACAAAAATTAGGATTAAAGCAGACTCCAGTGAAGACAGCATGTTCTGCTCACTTTCGAAATTACATACATCAAACGATGCCGTGTCCTCGTCTATGGCATACTGAAAACAAAAACAGTAACGCTAGTTGTACCTGAGCTTGGAAGCAAAGGAAGACAACGCCGCGTCATCTCCGTCCACCGGCCGAAGCGGACTCAGCTCCCCCGAGCTCAACACCGACGACGAATTGGACTTCGACTTCGACTTCGCCAGCGATTTTGGCCGAGACCGCTCCCGCGATTTCCGCCCATCGCTCGAATCAAAAACGTCGCCGTAGAACCCCTCGCCTCTAGCCGCAGGAATCCTGAACGCCGGCAAGACATTACCTCTCCTTCGCGTCGGAGAAACAACCTCCGGCAACGGAGTTCGAAAAATCTCAGCGTAGAAGTGAGACGACGTCGTAGTGGTAAAATCCTCGGAGAATTTACGAGCAAGGACTGTCCGCGGGGGCCCACCGAATACGTCGGAGAAATCATCCGGATCGAGAGTTGAGGTGAAGGAGTGACGAGTATTAGTAGCAGTAGCGATGGTGGGTCCCTCTGGCATGGATTTTCTACCACGCATTCCCATTCGCATTCGCCAAGACTCGTCCATCAAGCAAATTAAGCAATCTTCTTCTTCACTGAATGGAATTGAACTGACCAAAGAATGAATATTGGGTTATGTCTACACATTAAACTTTCTAATATAGAGAGAGCTTGCCAGGTGGTTTTGTGACGGTTATGATGAAGGCGGTGAAAAGGAAAGAAAAGGGATGGTGGCATTTCGATCCAGATCCAGTCCCCACAACAGTAAGACCAACCATTATTTGTTTGATGCTTTGCTGTTGGATTCGTATACTATAATTTATTTTCTTCTTGTTCGTTCTCGGTGATCGTTTGCTGCTACAGAGCTGATCGAGGTCCCAGCCTTCTTGAAGTTTTAACAATATTTTCTTTTATCTTAGTAATAACATTTAGGTCCCTAATGTTTTTATAGTTAAACAAGTAAAGGCATAATTTATTTATTTTAACCAAATTTATCCTTTTTAGTTTTCAATTTTGATCATTCAAAACAATAAAGTTTGACATGAAACAGTTTATCGCTATTAGGGTTTGGGTCTTTGTGGTTGACTCAATTTATTTTTTTCATAATTATGCATAAGTAAAAGTTAGCCACTCATATATTTATTAAAATTAAAGACACTTCAATTAGGACTAGGGACTTATGTGATATAAATGAATAAATTATGTTTTTATGTATAAAAAAATAAAAATAAAAACTTGGGAAACTCAGATATTTTTTATTTAAAATTGATATAATAAATAAGGTAACTCAATGATTGACTGAATTATTTTTAATTCATAATTTATTTATTTATTTTTTAAAAAAAAGAAATTAGATTATATATATATGTAAGGGTGTTAGTAGAATTCTCAAAATACAAATTATGTGGTGGTAATTATAAGTAGTATATTTTGTTTCTTTGTGATGATTGAACCAAGGTTGAATTTTACCCTAAAATTCAATAATTATAATTATTTAATTGAACATTAATCATTAATTGTGAAGAAATCTTTGGCCTGTTTTGGGTCTTTAATCGTATTGAACAGGATGATAATGATTGAAGTGGGTCAAGAATTAAAGCCATTCTGTGCCTTCTTTTTCTTCTTCCCACCATGCTTCAAAGAGCAAGAAACCATGCACTCTTTAATACTAATGAGAGGAATTAAAGTTAAAAGCACTGAAAAAGTGCTTTCATAATAGAAGCACTGAAATTAGGCGGCACTCAAACCAAAGGATTACAAAAATTAGAAGATTTATATGTAACTTGAAAGGAGACAATGCATGCTTTGAGTTGATTATGATTATCAACACAGAAAAAGATAGGAACAAAATCCCACTTATATGTTAAAATATTAAGATAATCCAAAACATATTTATTCATTTAATGTCTTAATTAATCTATCATATTAGTTAATTACATCCTACTTGACCAACAACTTTGATCTCTTCTTTGTTTGTCCTGTGGTCCAAAACACTACTCATAAGACAATGTGTAAACCCTCTTCTGCAATGAGGGGAAATGCTTAATTTAAAAAAATTAATTAAGATTGAGGAATAATCATTATATAATAATTATTGATGCATCTTGAACTTACTCTTTTTCCTTCAAAATGACTCTGCATGAATGAACATGTGTGTGTGTGTGTGTCACTGCTTGCTTGCTAGCTAGCAACGAATATTTAGAAACATTTGTTGAGTTTATTGCAAGCAATTAGCTAGCTAGTGTTATATGAAATAATGCATCGTGAATCAGATATAGCTGGCTGGCTCAAGTGGCACAAGTTTGGGTATAGATTGATTTCAATGTTATTTGGATTCGTCCACAACAACGACTACTCCATTGATGCATTATTGGATTGACACCGTAGATTTGATAAGAGGTAAGTCTTGGCTCTCTCTTTCAGGACCATTTTTATACGAAAAAAGACAGTAAATGAAGGATGAAATTAAATATTAAAATAAATAATATTTTTTTAAAAAAATTACAAATATTAAAAGAATTAACGTAAAAATTTTAAAAAAATTAAATATATTTTATATCTTATGCATTATGACCAACCCATTACAATTAGTTCCGGCAACTTTAAAACATAATTTTTATGTTCATTCCAACACCCAAAATAAATAGTAAAAAGATTTTACTTGGGCAAATAAACCCACATAAATAGACCACTAAACACTTTATAATCTTTGGTAATGAATGGGTGGGCCATGAAGCAGACGGCTACAAAGTTCCATAAGAGCCTTTCCATTTAAGATAACACTTTATTTATTTTTATTTTTATTTTTGATCACTCAATGCAATGCAAACTGTTAAAGCAAAAACTCAAAACCCCACCAAATTGTCATGCCACTTGCTGCTCCACTTTTCCTTTTTCTTGGTGAGAGTTGCTCTGAATGAGTAGTTGTGACCAACAAAGCAAGCACATGCTATGATAGACAAGTGCGCATACCAATCTCTAATCTCTTCAAAAGCTATAAGTTCATTCTCAACTTGGAACAGGTTGTCTGCCCTGCCAAATGACATTCAAGTCTATCTGTCAACAAAGATTTTGGTCCTGTGTATTCTTGTGGTCTGAAATTACAGTGGAAAGCATACTTGCTTTATATCCCAAACAAGAATCTTCATTCTTTTTGCTTCTCAAATCAGCAATTCCCTTGAAGCCTTAAGCTCCACTCTCACAACACATCCAGGAAAAAATAGCTCTGCAGCAGCCCTGAAAATCCTCTGGCGTGCTGAACTTTAATATAATAAAGAAATAATGAGCACATGATACTTGGCCAGCTTAAGAATAAATAATGCTTCTCCTTGAAGCATGTCCAACTTGGAAAGAGATAACTCAAACCAACCCAACAGCAACCCCATAAATTATTTGGATGGTAAGTGAATCTTATTCCTTCACTTTTTCATTGGAATTCTTGGTGCTCTTATTGCCTTTGAACAGATTAAGCAATTGAATCTCCACAAATGTTAACTGAAAGGCAGGATTACCAAAAAGTGATCAGCTCTTCATTCCTCCACTTAAATTAACTGCATTTAGAGCCAAAGGAAGTCAATTAGCATGTTGAACAAGTGCAGCTGACGAAAACTGTAAACAGCATCTAAAAAATCCACCAAATGTGTCTCACCACACAGGCCACGATATTAACCACAAGTGATAGTAAGAGAACCTGGGTAAAAGATACTGTAATACTGAAGTGGAATAGAACTTAATGATAATATAAACCTTGAATATAAGGAGCTTTATCACAAAAACTGATTCTTAACAGTTATACCATCAAAATCCACAATAACAAAACACGTATAGTATATTACAACTGACTAAACTACTTGCTGCCAGAATGCCCTCAGAGATAACTAATTTAATTGCTTTGAGTTGCAGAACAGAAATATATATCTAGCTACTAAGAATTTAAAATTTGGTAAACTCCAAAAGATTTTCATTTGTCTAGAGCATATACAGTTGGCACTTCATCAGATATTCAGTGGTTATATGAAACACATAAACCTCCCTGGTAAACACCATTAATGATCCATAACAAGGTATTGTTATTTTTTACTGTCCCCAATTTTGAAGAGAAGCATTTTATGCTGACAAAATAAGACTATTATACAAGTTTACAAAGTTTTTGTTTGCAGAATGCCAATCCTGATTCTGTTCATACCAGATCAAGGTCCAAGTCTCAACTTGACAGCATCAAAAATTTGCATTTGCTACTCTAGGACCTGTCACAAATAGGGAAGTAAAGCATAACCATTGACAAAAAGAATATTCTAGGGAAAAGGATGACCACACTACTGAGTCATGTATTAATGATGGCACTGATATATGTGTAACTTATCCATGCACTTTACTACATGTTTCAATAAGAAATGGTATGAAATAGAATAGTAAATGCAAAGTTCCACACAAACAGCATTAAGTATGATACACGAGACTAAAGGGCAAAAAAAATAGAGGCAGCTTACTATAATAGTTGAAGATAGCCCCAGAAACAAACAAATGGAGAATGAATATGAGTTTAGAGAAACCCTTTGTCTTTTGAAATGCTCTTTAGATCAGGGTCGAATGTGTCCACGCTCAACAAATCGTAGCATAAGGTTATCTGCCTCTTCTGGCTTTCCTTCAAAGATCAGTCTCTTGCTCACCTTCTCACACAACTTTAAATCAGGAATCAGATTACGATTAAACATACGGCAAGCCACTTTATATGCCAGCAAAGGAATCCCTTTGATCAAATAACTTTCCATGAGTGCATGGCATGTGCTAGCATCAACTTTTGAAGCTGTTCTCAAAACCTTACCCAAGAGTTTATCAGCCTCCTCAAGGTGTCCAAAACTACATAGTTTCTCAATTACTTGATTATATGCTGTTCTGCACTTCTGTCTTGAAAGCATCTTCTCTAACAGTTTCAACAAATCTTCTACTCTACCCAGCTGACAATACCGATGGATGACTATTTTGTATGTAACAGGTGTAGGTAACAAACCGTTACTAAGCATTTTCATGGTGAGTTCTGTTGCCTCTTCTATTCTACCTTTCTTACCCAGCGCATCAATTAACATTGTATAAGTGACTGCATCAGGTTTTTTTTTACATAAGTACATGTCATCTAGCAATGACAGAGCAGCTTCCAAGTCATCTTTCTGACAAAAACCGTGAATAACAGTTGTAAAGTTTACCACATTAACAGCACAACCCTTGTTCAGGCACTCCTGCATGAACTTTTTAGCCTCCTCCATTTTTCCCTCTCGACAGAATGACTGAATTAATAAGTTAATTTCAATTGGGGTTGGAAGAAAGCCTTTTTTAACCATCTCTCTTGCCACATCACAAGCCTGGGACAATTTTCCTTCCCTACGAAGCCCATGCATCACAACACTATAAGTGATGGCATTTGGAGTCCACCATTCTTCCTCACTTGTGTTAATCATCTCCCTTGCCTCCGACGACTTTCCATTGTGACAAAGCCCATTTAACAAGGCTGTATATGTTACAGTGTTTGGTTTGCAGCCACACTTGTACATTTCCTTAAGCATCTTTTTAGCTTGGTCCAATTTCCCCACCTGACAAAATCCATTCACAACAGCAGTGTAAGTGACTACATCAGGAATACAGCCCTTTTGGAACATTTGATTCATCAGTTCTTTTTGCCTCTTCAATCCTTCCTTCCTTACAAAAAGAATGAACAACTGCACTGTAGCCAACTTTATCAACCCGAAATCCCTTTTTTTCTGCTTCCCTCAAAAATTCAAGAGCCTTGTTTCCATGGCCATGCTTGGAAAACATATGGATAAGAGTATTGTAAGTAACCTGATCATGTAACAAATTACTCTCATTCACCATCTTCTCCATCAAGTCCCTCACTTCTTGAATCCTTTTCTCCTTACATAGGTAACTCATCACAGTATAATAACTAACTTTATCTGGAGGGCATCCTTTCAGTGTCATTTTATCAATCAGCTTTACTGCATCTTTAATTCGATGCAGATAGCAATAACCCTTGATCAAACAGTTATAACTGAGAACATTAGGTGTGATTCCAGCAAGTTGCATTCGTTCCAAGAACCTCAACCCCTTTGCCAACCTATTCCCAACCACCAAAACATGAATTGCAGTATTGCATATCAACAAATTAGGTGCAACTCCTGCCTTTTGCATCATTGTCAACACATGCATTGCATTTCTCAACTTCCCTGCTCGACTGTAAGACACCATTAGATAACTGAAAGCTTCAGCCCGACACTCAATTCCCCTACGTGACATCAGCCTGAGTACTCGTTTAGCACCCAGACACAATTTAGTCTTACTGAGGATCTCAAGCATTACATAATACACTATAGGATCGTGCCGATACCGCCATTGCCTATCAGCCCAGTAGAAAAAATTCAAAGCCACACGCTCATCAGACTGAGAACGCAAAACAGCACAAACTTGCCTAGGTTTGAGGCTTCTCAGGAAGTGCCTCAATTGCCCTTCAAGGTTTAGGTTCCAAGCTGACCTAAATTCAATCAACCTACAAATTTCTCTAACTAAAGGATGTCTAAATTCATCTTCCTCCACCTCAACTCTGCTAACCTCTTCTCTATTTACAAGATTTTTGTCCAAGGAATCCAAAAATATGAAATTATTATCACTATGTCTACCATACTCTTCCTGTTGTACTTCATCAGACTCCTCAACCTCATCAAATCTACCAAAATTACATTTTTTACTCTTTTCAAATTCACCATTAAGACTACCAATAGAACTCAAATCCCCAGCATTCTGGGCAGCAATTTGTCTAAATTTGTCACAACCATTATTATTATCATCGCAATAATCTTTTTCCACCAGATGACCATCCGAATTAGTGCCTGAATCAGAACTAAAACCAGGATTTCTTGACAAAAATGATGAGTGAAGTGCATTGAGCTGTATAGAGGGCATTTCACGTCTATTAATGCCATAATTACGCGTATGAAACAGAGAAAAACAAATAAACTCACGAGGTTTAGCAACAAATTTTCGAATTCCAGAGTAATAATTGAAGTTATAAAACATTTGAAGCTGATAAGCGAAAGTAGAGTGTGCCAGCGACTCCTGCGTATACTGGCGTAGACCTGATTCGGTGGGGGATTTTCGAGCTTCTTTCAAATGTTGAGTCTCATTGCCCTAACGTCTATGCTGAGTATTTCGTCGCCTCGTGGCTTCGTGCTCAGAGTATAATATGATATTGAGATAATAACATTAGAGTCCCTAAACATTTAACAAATAACATAAAAAGTATTCCATTTGAAAAATGCATATAAATAGAGTTTTATTGGAATTGAACAAGTTACATCTTAGGAAAATTAGTTATAAACTATCGTCCAATTTATTAAAATTTTAAAAATTATGAAACTTGGATGTTGTTATTCTATTTTATATTTAATTTTTTAATTTTAGTTTTAGTTAAAAAAAACATTTTAAATATATTTAATATTAAAATAATTAATATTAATCATAAAATATTTTAAATATTATTTTAATTTATCTTATTAATTATATTTGTTATGAGTCTACACAAGTTGATTTAATTTGGTGTGAATTTTAATCAAAATAATTACTTATAGACTCTTGTTTAATATACATAAAATATCTATGATATAATTTATTTGAAAAATTTAAAATTAAAATAATTTAAACGTATAATATAAATATTTAACTAATTTTTAATTAAATATTATAATTTGAATTATATTTAAAGTTTAATATTCAATAAAAAATCTTAATTATTCCTAATTTTGTATCAAATATTGAAGTTCCAAAGCACAAGTCGCAGTCTTGTGCCACCTGTCCCACGGCACCCTCCCATGGAAAAGATTCCATATTATAAAATTTGACAATTGAAACGAATTATCCGATTCTTTCGGGGATTCTCTCTTTTTTTTTAGTTTTGGCCCACCTCTAATATTTGCTAGTGACAGGTGGCAGGCAGGTAATTTTGAAGTAGAAATTGCGACAGAACTCAAGTATCTGTCAACCGCCAAAACAGCTAATTATCTTGGGCCAGAGCCGGAACCAGATCTCTCCTATAAATATTGTTCCTCCCTTCGTTTCCTCTACGCCATCCCTCTCTTCTTTTACAAATTTAACTCAATTTTTATTGTGATTTATCTCCTTTAATTTGTTCAGAATGGAGAACCACAGTTTAACAGATAACGGAAGCGCCGTCGTTGACGATCACGGTGGATCGGCGCTTATCTTTCTCGGGACCGGCTGTTCCAGCGCTGTCCCCAACGCAATGTGCCTGATCCAGCCCTCCGATCCGCCATGCCAAGTCTGCTTTCAGGCGTTGTCGATTCCACCCGACCGTAATCCTAACTACAGGTAAGAGTGTTGCCGTTCGGTTTCGTTTTCATATTTGCTATGCTTTTGTTTTGTTTGTTTGGGAGGAAAGAAATAGACTGTGTTAAAAAAAATAATTATGCTATAACTGTTTGTGAATCTGAAATTATGATATACATGCATTTATATTAAATTTCTGAATGTGATATGATGGAAGTGTTACAAAGAATTACTTAATTACTTAAGCATTGCAATTCAAACATAAGCTCACCAGAGTATTATTCAAATACTAGTTGCTCGAATCTATTGTTTGAAACTTGTAAAGGTTAAGGCTAATGTAGTTTCATTTGCTTCTTCTTGCTACATTACCTTCTTTGAGTTCACTTGTTCTTTGGATTTTCAGGTGTAATACGTCTCTACTAATAGATTACTGTCAAAGTGACGGTAAACACAGTTACATATTAATCGATGTTGGGAAGACATTTAGGGAACAAGTACTTCGGTGGTTTACATTTCATAAGATTCCTCAAGTTGATTCTGTGAGTCATCCTGCTTTACTACTACACCTTGAATTTATGGAAAATATGTTCTTTTTATGGAGGCTGAGTTTATTGTCATTTTAGAGATTGTCCTTGTGGATTTGTGAAGTAAGAGTAGTGTTGTAAGAAAGTTTTTCTTTTTTTACCTTTCATGTTGACATGGAGGATAACTCCTTTATGGAACTATCCTTATAAGGAACAAATATTCATGAAGGCTGGAAAATATTGAAGTAGCTAAATTTGAAAATTTAGAATTGATGCGGTAGTGGTAGTTTAGAATTACAGTTGTATAGAAAATTGGAGACCTTGAGTTCTGGTTGACAAGGTGTAATTAGTGGTTCTTGGTTCACTAGGACTGGAAAACATTTAGTTTTGATGGCTTTTGGTCTATTAGTGGCTAAGAAATTAAGCATAAATTCCAAAACAAGCTAAATGGAGTACTATCAGGAATTTAGGATCGTAACTAAGGTGGGGCTAATAACAGTCAAATTTGTATATAAAAAATTAAACGAGAGAATAAGAGGCAAAGGAAGAGACAAGGCCTAGGCAAGCGCACCTAGGGTTTTCGGGCAATCACACCAAAGAGATAATGCACTTGGACCCTCACAAATAGCAGAGATGATGACATTTCTTGTTATTATTTTATAGCAAATAAAATAAACATAACCAATTTTGTATATGTTTGGGCATTTCTCACTGCACATTGTTGTTTAGATAATTCCATTTTCAATGAACTAATGTTTCTCAGTTTGCTAATCTGATGATTGTAACTGACAGTTTAGAACTGGTTTTTTTTTATTTTATTTTTTTATGAACTGCAGATTATTTTGACTCATGAACATGCTGATGCTGTTCTTGGTTTGGATGATATACGTTCTGTGCAACCATTTAGTCCTACAAATGATGTTGATCCCACTCCTGTTTACTTGAGTCAGTTTGCAATGGATAGGTACTTGTTTCTGCATCGAGGTGAACATGCATAATGTTTTGTCTGTTAACTTTTCTGGACTATGTAATTTGCCAGCATGTGCCATGAAGGTACTAATTGTGATATTGACAATAATCTTGACAGTTATGATGGTTAATTGTGCTGACATCATTTCTTTCTTGCCCTACAACACTCTAGCACAGTGCATTTTATAGCTGGCCGGCTTTGGAAACATTTTTGGGTCACAGAATGCCCCTTCATGAACATGCTGACAGAAACCTTTTATCTCTTAGATTTTTAACCAATTATTTATCTAGCTATTATGACTGAATCACTATTCTAAGATCTTAATATTGGACAGCTTTTGTGTACAAAAAAATGGCATCTTACATGGAATTTAAATTTTGAAAGTTACAGCATGGAGAATTGTTCAGGATAAACTAAAATAAGTTGAACTTTTATTTTTCCATGTACAAAGGATTTACTTGTTACTAATATCGGACAATGTTAGCATCTGGAGCTTTAATTCTTTATTTTAAATGATAACTTGACTTGTAAAGTACTTAATATGTGTCAATTTGTTTGTGTTGGACCTTTGAAACAGCATCTCAGTGAAATTCCCATACTTGATGCGGAAGAAACTTAAAGAAGGCCAAGAAGTGAGACGAGTATCACAGATTGACTGGAAGATAATTGAGGAAGACTGTGATAAGCCATTTGTTACATCAGGCTTACAATTTGTTCCTTTGCCAGTTACTTGCTCCTAGTTTCTCTTGTTCAGGGTAATTTTCACCTACATTGATTTATGTCCTAGCTCTCACTGCTTTTGTTTTGAATACAGGTGATGCATGGAGAGGATTATGTTGCTTTGGGTTTTCTCTTTGGTGAAAAAAATAGAGTTGCATATATATCTGATGTCTCACGCTTGCCTTCAAGCACAGAGCATGGTGAGTGATTTAGTACCTTTGCTCACATACACACTTAAGAGCATTGCCATCCCCTTTAACCTTTAGATCCTGCCTTTTCTAGTAAATACTCTGGTTCTGGTTCCCCTTAAGAGTCAGCTGTTGAGATTTTGGTAATATAGTCATTTTCCAACCTTGGACTTTGCAGAATTTGGTCATTCAGAAAGCTTGATACAGAGAGCTGTTTTACTTACTGTCATTTGCAGAAGGAGATCTATTAGTACTTAATTTACTGTCTGCAGATTGAAAGTAATGATTACACATGTAATAAATTCTGAAGTGCCTTGAAATTGAATTTTCCTTTTCCTACTGATTTGTTGAAGTTCCCAAACTTTCTTTCTTCATCTAGATTCTAGATCGTATTCTTTTCATTTTTTTTAGCCATATTAATCAAGTTACATCAGATTCCTTTAGATCAATACTAAAAAGAACGATGAATAACTTTCTTTACACATGCAAGCAGATTTTTATAGCTGATGATCTTAATTATATTATATAGACATGGTTCTATGGTTGACAAACTTTTTTTGCCTAATTGCTCAGAATTATTGCTGTTAGAATCAGGGCTGGATGTTTGTCACTTACCTTCTAAGTTAATATGGTTGTATTGTTTATACATATAACAAATAACTTGGAAGTTCAATTTATAAAGATTCTTCTTGGTTACAGAAGAAACCATTATTGAAATTTTTTCTGGTTATTGTTTGATGAGAAAAGAATGGGTTTGCAGTTATTTCGAAAACTGGGGCTGGGCAATTGGATCTTCTTATCCTGGATACATTATATAAGGTCAGTCAGTTAGCTTAGAATCTTGTTTGATAATTTTGACTACCCCTTAAAGATATTTTGAAATTCTTTTTGTTGCTTATTGTGAATACATTTTAATGATATTTCTGGAGTATTGTTTTTTGATGGATTTTTAGGACAGTTTCATAAGTGGAGGTATAACGGTTAAATTTTTTTCCTTTTTGTTTCAGAATGACTTGTCAATATATAAAGATTACGATATCATTGTTGTAGAATTTGCTAAAATAATCACATCCACATCTTTGCAGACACAAACACATACATTATTTATATATAGGAAAATTGAGGCTTGTAGAGGGGGTTAGTCTTTTCCTTTCTTTGACAAAACTCGTCCATGTCTTGTGAAAATGTTGAGCTGATTTTGTGAATTGGCCTATGGAGGAGGAAGTAATGTATCAAATTGCATTTGCCTCGTTCAGTTTTCAAGGAAAGGATCCAAACCCATTACACTAGTCTTGCCACTAAGTTATTCATTATTGCCGCTAGAACCCTGTGCCATCATTGTTTTGGCATATTGAGAAGAGAAATAACATATCAAAATGCTTTTCCTAGTGTGGCTGTCGTGTTGAGGATCTCACCCGAGGATGGTAATCTTGAAACCAATTTCTGACATATCTTAAATAAGATTCAGTGGACTTGTCTTTTCCAAAGAAATGGAGCTTGAGAACTTTAATGGTTATATACATATATTTTCTGATGGCTTTATCAGCCATCTTGCTGGGTGCAAGGACTTTCATAACGACACCATCTCTTGTCTGATTTTCATCACTATGGTATATAAGTTTTGCTAGTGTATGATTTGCCTTTCCATAGATGCATCTTGCCTGCTATGCATTTTCTTGTAATTTCCAGGAATGAATAATTTTCATTTTCTGCTTTCATTTTGCACTTTCCAGAGTGGTTGCCACAATGTTCACTTCTGCCTACCTCAGGTTTGTTTACATAGTCTATGAGTTCTTATTCATGTTTACTCTTGGATGGTTAAATACCGTTTGAACCATTGACTAGTCCATTTGCAGACTCTTCAAGCTATAAAAAGGTTGTGTCCCAAACAAGCTCTATTAATTGGAATGACTCATGAGTTTGATCACCACAAGGACAATGAGTTTCTTGCTGAATGGTCTGAAAGGTAGACAGTTCTCCATTCCTTTTCAGTTTTAATGTTGAAATCTTCCTCCTGATATGTGGAAAGATCTTGTTAAAGAAACTGATTACAATATTTTTTTTTGCTTGCATCTAGGGAAGGAATACCAGTGCATCTTGCACACGATGGTTTGAGAATGCCCATAGACCTCTGATCAGGTGAGTCTTATGTCTTTATATCTTACATCTGGTATATATGCTGGATGAGAATACTGTGCTTATCGTTTATGCCAATGTTCGCTCTCTAAAGATAGAATCAGGTTCCTCACAAAATTAGAAGCTATCCATAGTTTGATATGCAAGTAAACCAAGCATTCACTTTGGTCAATCAACATATATATCCATGATCATTTTTTACCTATTAAAATTTTGCAAAGCGAATCATCACTCATGATGACATATTTAGTTCTTTGTCCTTAGTTGCTTTTTCAAGTCTTGCTGAAGTTTGCATGAATTTGATTCAATATCATTGTCATTTTTGTCCAAGCAGGTTAGTATAGGAACCATGAAGGGTGGAGGTACAATATACTTTCAATTTCCATCCCATATTTGTGGGAGACAAGAAACACAAAAATTGAATTCTTTTTAGTATTAGCATTCAATAATTTTAGCTTTCAATGACATTTTTAACCTTTCTAAAAAGAAACTTGTAAAATATTTCCCATTATTAATTCTTTTTTTTTAACAATCTCCAATTAGAAATTTTCTTCCATGGATGATAAAAAGATTAAAAAATGGAATGTTGATGTCTACAAGTGGTGGCATTTGGCTATTCACGATGTGTTTTAGATTAAGATGTTATTGTTTTTATTTTATATAAAACAAAATTCGATTATACACGGATGAGCATTTAGTGATCAACTGCTGAGCTTTGAAAGTTAAGTGTAATGGCTGTATGAATACAACATTGGATAGATTGAACACAGATTTCATTCATTGGAAAATTTTGATTTGAGTGAAATCTTTATTTGAAAGATATAAAAGTTTTATGTATTTTTCTCTTTAGATTTTCACATAGTCAAGTTCTACATTATTCTATACACTAACGTAAATTTAAAAGGTGAAATTTGTTATTTTTTATTTTACTAAATTAATTACTTTCATAGTTTATTGATTAAAAAAACTTAATGATGTATATTTGAACAAAGATTATTACATATCTAAAATATAAACAAAATTTTTAAAAATATTATAAAATAGATTCACTTTCGATCATCTTATTTGTGTGACTAAAAGTGATATGATTTATAATATTTTTAAAATTTTATTTATATTTTAGTTATGGTAGTATTTTTCATGTAAAAACAATGCATTTTGGTTTGTCTGAGAAATGATTTATGAAGATAATTAGTTTAATAAAATAATAAAAAAATCGTTACTTTTTAAAATTTTAGTTAAATCTTTTAAATTGGTGGAAGAGAAATTGAATTACTAACAAATATTATTGGTTGCTTTCATGGTAAGTAAAATGAATACTGAATATTCTATTCAATTATTAAATAATTATCTTTTTTATTCTTCATGCTTGTGATCTTACAATATTTATCAAAAATATAATTTTAAACTTAGAAAAGTAACTTTATCCCAAATGTTGTAAGAATTTCGTATGAAAATGGAAGTTCGTTACCATGCATTTCCTAGTTCTTGGAAAAGGCTTCCAATGAGGCATTGATTAAGAATCCTCTTAAATAAGTTCAGAGTCTATTGTATTAAGGTATGATATAAGTTCACCCAGGAACTTTTTTAGTCATAATTCGTTCATAGGATTGTTAATATACATCAGCTGTACCTTATAATTGATTCCTCAATTTCAAGGAGCAAAGCTTCATTAACCAACCTAAGTATCCTCTAACATCTGACTTAAGTTAGTGCTAATGCTTGACAAATCGTGGAAAACATCTCTTATAAAATCTATACAGGTGACATAATAATCTTCATGAACATCACAATACCCTCAACCGGAGACTTGAACGACCTCTCCTACTTGCAAACTTAGCACTGCTCAGAGACCAGTTTATGAAAATGCAAGGACCAGTTTCAGGAATTTGCCTGAAATGTCCTAACATTCCAAGAGTTCTCGCTTTTATGTTTGGATATCTCTTTAGTGCTGCTATTCTCGAATACTAAATTCAGATTTCAGAAAAGCCATGCTGCCTTATCTTGATAGAATTAAGCCTTGGGAGAATGCACTAAGCAGTCAGAATGTTGTTTCTTACGCTCGGATATTGGCAAACGAAGGAGAAAGCTGCAAGGAAGGAAAGTTGTTGAAGTGCTTTTACAGAAGTCATTATTAAAGAAAAGCACTTCCAAAAGTTGTGGTCCATTCACTTGCCCATAAAAAACTTTATGGGCCTTATACTAAAGTTGGCCCAACTATATTATCGAACGAACATCACTCTTTCTAATTCTAAATAAAGTGTGATTTAAACCTCAAATTTGTCATACTAATTAATTTTTATTTTTACTCATATTTTCTTTTTTAAATAAACTATTGTTTCAAATCAATTTCCTTGAAAATGTTTTTCACATACTTGATCTTTCTTCCCTATGATTCTCTTGCTGGTTTTTCTTGTTTCTCTGGAAGGATTCAATATGCAGACTATTTGGATTGAATAAAGAATCAATTATAACAAATCATCCATCTAGCCCCAAGTCTAGAAAAATGAAGCAACCAATTTTCTCAGCTGCCAATCACTCTCTCTCCCTCTCCTTTCTCCATGAATCCCAAAAAGTCCATAATCTCTAATAAAATGCATGACCCACATTGAGAATTTATATATAGATACTTTTAAGGGCGGTCAACATCTACCCCATAAATCCTTCCAAAAGATTGTAACAATCATTGACCATAATTCCAATCTTTGAATCAATTACCCCTTTTATCAAGGGAAAGAAAATTTGTAGCCTACTTTTCCAACCCAAAACTTTTCAAGTAATGAAAAGGAAATTGGCAAAATTCAATGGACCCATATTAAATAAGGTTAATATTGCCGACTAATTAATCCAGTTTGGTAGCAAACATCTCTCTTAATTATTGTTATTATAATATAAGCAGTTGTGCTACAACTACAGCTGCTGTGATTAATAGTAAAATTGTAAAGAATTTACCAAAGTGAACAACTTTTACAGGCTCATTGAATTGCATCGCCAATGTGTTAATTGTACCCTTTTGTGCAAAAACAAGCTTACATTCGCAGTATTGTTTGCTTGCTTTTATTTGATTTTGGACTGGATTCATATAATCATTTGGCACAATCCCAGCCGAAAGTAAATATCAATTCTCGTTTTCAGTAGTGAGCCCATGCGGATGTAGTGCCTGAAAATTCTTCAATTTGTAATGAAATTAGGTTTGAAAAATGAATGTGGACAAAAGTAGTTATAATCCAGTGCGTAAAAGAGAGGCACTCCAGAAAAATTGTGTAATGTAGAACGAATGGTTTGAATTCGGTACACATAACACAAACACAGACAAACCACAAGGCCTTTTTCCAACCAATTTTCTGCAACTAGATTCAAAATCTGCCATACTTGTACTTGCAAACCAAAGCCAGATCTAATATTTCCTTGACCCGGAGTTTGCTGCGTTAACTTTGTTCAGGCTTTCTAGATTTTTTAGGGTTTAGAAGAATTTTTAAAAAGGGACGGGTAGGATTAAAAAAAAATAACAGTGTACAATTAATTTAAATTTTAAATTGAAATTATGCTTGTATTTGTATAATTTATGGAATTTTAATACCATAATAACGCGTTCCCTTGATTAGGTGGAGTGGTAGAATTGTCTTGCCATGTGGAGCATGTGGTCAAAGAAATAGGCTAGAAAAATCATTTATGTTCACACATGCCTACATGCATTAAATAACACAAAATAGCCAAAGTGGGTCAAGCCCTAATAGACCAAAAATCACATAAAATTAAGAAATTGATCTAAATGTGCAAACAAAGACAAGTGACAAATGGGAACAAGGCATGTGAACAGGGCTTCAAGCCACAATCCAAGATCAAGAATCTCTCCCCCTCCCACCTCCACATGCGGCATATGATTTGGTATTTGTATGAAAAGAATGTTTTTGTACACAACTTTAGACTAAATTCAATTCTTTTGAGGAAGTTTGTTTATTAATGGCAATGGGGTTATAGGGGGCAAAAGGATCCTTCATGAAAGGGTAAAAAGTAATTAATAGAATTGGGTTTTGAGCTCGTGTCATGGGTGTGCCTACCGGATAATGTTATTTTAATTGCATTTAAAAATAAAACAAACAAACAATAAATAAATAATTATTTTGATTAGGTTTAGAGCCCACAATGCATTTGAGGGGAAGTATCCGTTCGATTAATCATCCACTGTGCTCCATCGAGTAATGATTGACTTCCACGTGTGACGTTGTCCCCTTCTTAAGATGGTGTTGAGTTCACGGGATCATTGTTAATTGAATTTACATTTAATAAATTAATTATAGCATGTTATGCTGGAATCCCATAAGGGAATTTGAGCCTTTTCTCTAACTGGATGTTTTAAGGTATTCTTTTACAAATTCTATTCAACATTTTTGTACCCTAGAAATCATTTGGTAGAGACAAAATTTTTAAGGAAATTAATACCCTTTCCCTTTAAATTTTGTTTTCTATTGTTTGTGCTCACACACACTCTCTCTATATGTGACATTATTATAAAAAAATCTTCGACAAGAGCAAAAATCCAAAAAATAATAATAAATTATTATATATATAATAATTTTTTTTAATTAAAAAAACTAATTATATTATTAAATAATTTTTTAAAAAAAATTCTAATTTTAATTAATGAGTCTAATTTTCTAATCCTTACATGTCTCAGGGCTATTATTAAGAATGATAATAGTATTTATTATTTATTAATATTAATTAATTGTAAGGTGGGAAGTCCAAGGCAAGGCGAGGCTAACCGGACCTCTTCTCTGACTCCCCTAGTACGCATTCATTTAATTATTTTTATTATTAATTAAAAAAAAACAAGGCATTGGTATACGTGTATTTTCTAATGTATATTTGACTGCTGACTCTTCAGGAATATACTTAATTTATTAATAAATGAAATCTATTTCTAACATTATTCCTCTCTCCAAATAATCGCCATTAATTCCCGATTAATTAAAGGTTTTGTACCGTATTTGTCTTTTCTTTTATTACTCTTTAAACATAATTTAATACAAAAATTTAATTAATTGAACAATACTCAAACTTAATTAATAGAAAAGCAATTATTTTGATTAATTATATCAATAACTATCAAGAACACTAGTAATTAATTAATAATATGTTTATACATTTTGATATACAATATTACTAATACAAAGAAATTTGTAATTTAAAAATAAAAAATAATTATATTAAATGTTTTGAGTAAAAAGCAAGCATCCATAATAATAATAATAATATGAAAAACAAGAATACAAGATTTTATTTTTATTCATCTAATTACGCGAGACTTTTATTACGATAAGTCTGTTCGTTACATCGTTTATTTTTATAATTTTTATAAAATTTATATTTTACTTGTAAATAAAAATTTGAATTGCACAAATAAAAATTAAATAAAATATAAATTTATTCTAATATTAGATATAATATATTAAATTATTTATCATCAAAATTTTATTAAATAAAATAAATTATTTTTTAAAATTAATTTATAAAGAAGAACATTGACAAATAAAATTTTGTTATGGTGATTATGAATATTGTTATTTTTATTTTTTAAAAAAATTATTTTAAATTTTTAATGAATATATATTAAGTATCATTTAATATGTATTTTAAATTTTTACTGCATATTTTAATTATTATTTAATATTTATATTATATATTTAATATAATTAGTTTGTGACAACTGAGCTAATTAAAGTGATGAATAAATTTATTAGCCAACATACATATATATATATATATATATATATATATAATTAATATTTTTAATAATTAATTATATTTAATTTTTAATAACAAGTAAATACTTTTAATTAATTTGATTGATTGATTGATTGATAGATTGATAATAGCCTAACCTCCCTACCATTTGCTTAACTTTACAGTACAGTGCACTTGCATTGGCCAAATCAATTTCCACCTTTTCATAATGCCTACTGCCCCCCTTAATCATTTCCCATTGTTTCTTTTGTCTTTTCTCAATCAATAATAAATAAAAATTATTAATTATTCTATTCTAAATTAAAAATAATTATATAACAATTTAAAATATAAAAAAATTTGAATAAATTTTAAAAATATAAAATAATTTAACAAATATAAATTATTATCAGTTAATTTTAATAATTAAAATTTATAAATAGCTAATAATTCTAATATAATATAAATTAAAGAATTAAATACTTTTTTTTTGTCTTTTTTTAATAATTTTCTCTTTTTAATTAATTTATTTATTTGCCCTTTCTCTTAAAGTTCATAGTCAAATATTTAAATAATATTAAAATTATATATAAAAAAAATAATCGTACAATATTCAAAGAATTTATATCAAAAAAATTTCATTAAATTTATAGCAGAAATTTTATCTACAAAATCTTTTTGTATTTAGGCCAAGTTTTTAAAAAAAAATTGCTAAAAATACAAAAATCAAAAACCCCAATTGGCAATTGATCGGCGTGGCGTATGTAAAGATCGCCGACCACCAATTTGGAGTGGGGAACCCACCAAGATTTTGCCAAGTAAGCAGGGGGTCCAACGTCTGTAGTCCAGGAGGATGACGTGGGGAGATCAGAGTGGAGTACTGTTAGTTCAGTACAGAGAGAGGGTTAAACTGGATGATGATTTATTATTATTACAGAAGAACCGAGGTCAGATTCCCCCATTTCTGTCGGCTGCATGCATAACACTCGAACACACAGCATTGGATGTATGTATGTATGTATCTATATGTATGCTTAGCTGCAAACAAATAAATAAAGCAAAGCTTTCTCTATCTTCGTCTTTGCTCAGCTCAATTTGAGAGAGAGAGAGAGAGAGAGGGAGACTGTGCGCGCACGAAGGACCAGAGAAAGGACAAAGAGTTCTAGGTTGACAGAGAGGGATCTAATGGAGTACGAGAGGATACACAAAGTTCAGGTAGTCAAGTAGAGGGGAGAAATGAATAGTCAGCCATTTTTGCTTCCTTTGTGTTTTTGATTTTTATTTCAAGTTAATGGTGTTATGGGTTTCTGGGTTTCTTGCCAGCATATTGGCTTTTTTCATATTGCTGGTGTTTGTTTTCTATGAATTGGTAGGAAACTGATTCAACGGTGAGCAACAACGAGGCCAGTTGTGGGACAAGGTTTTATTTTGATCTGGGTTCTGTAAAATTATGAGCTGAGAGTGCTCATTTTGGTCTGTGCTTCTCTTTGTTGTTCACGGGGTCAGGGGGTGACGCCGGATGGGAGAACAAATTTATGGTTTTTGTTAGAATTGAATATAGACAGATGTGATGTTTTGCAAATTTGTTGATACTTGATACTACTCTACTATTCGAAAATAATAAAAGATAACTGTTGCTATTTGGGTTTTTGATTGAGTCTTGAAGTTGCAATTATTCAAATTGATATTAGTAATTTAGGAATCTGTTTGGTTTAATCATTATCGCACAATGTTTGATTTTGTGGGTGGTTAACAGGTTGATATGGCTTAATTCTTGTATTTAATTTCTTTTTTGTTGATTGCAGACTGGTATAATTTCTCCGAGTAAGCTGAGGATGAAGCTGACGGGGCCTCACCATAATAGAAAAAAAGATGGATCAAACAGTAACTCTGCGAGGACATCTCCTTCCAGGCTCGAGGATTCTGAGTTTGTCAAAAACAGCTTATTAGCGTCTGAAAATGGAGATTTTGAGGGGGGAGGTCAGTGATTATGAACGATTTTTAACTATTTGTTTGCTTCAATGCATTTTATATGCCCTTTGAATCTAATTTAACGCAAAAAAAATTTTGTACGTTTCTTTGGGCATCAGAACATTGCTTACATTTAACTCATGTCTTGTTAAGCTCGCTTGGTGGCTGTTTTTTGCAGTTTGATGTTAGGATTTTAATCACTGAATAAATCACTTCTTTTTTGACTTGTATACTGATTTAGCCATTGCCATCTAGTTACAGTTCCGAGCTTAGATGTTGAATCTGAGAAAGGCGCTGGTGAAGTTGTTTTGAGCATCAGTCAAGGTAATCAAACTTCTTTCCAGCCAAAACAAACATTGCCAAGGGAAAACACTGATGTTGGTCAAGTCAAAATGCAGCAATTCTCAAAGGTTGATGGTGGTAATTTGAGTGCAATTCACCCAATGAGGATGCTTGAAGATGAGAATCTTGATTATGATAGTAATGCTAGTTCATCTAGCTTTGAGTTTCATAAAGGGGAAAGATCAGCACACAATTCCATCACCAGATCGTTCTCAAGACCTATGCCGTCTAAGTGGAACGATGCTGAGAAATGGATAATGAATAGGCAAAATGCACAAGTTAATTATTCTAAGAAGAATGTTTTACAAAACCAAGCAAATAGATTTCCGGCAACAAATACGGTGAGAGTTGCTCCTGAATATGCAACTTATGATCATAAGCCATCAAATGCTAGGGCAGCTGACACTAAGCGAGTAGACTTTTGCCAACCTGCATCACAAGTTGCCTTTGATAAGTTCTCTTTTGCTCCCACTGGGACTCCCCAAGCACATGGGGGTAATGCATTGATTGATACATGTACCCAGAGCAAGGATTTAGTGGAAGTGAATCAAAGGGAGTTATCTTGTTCAAAAAATTCGTCAGAAAATACATCAGGTAAATTTGTGACTTCATTGTTCTTGAATTTATTTGCTGGTAGGGAATGGAATTTTTTTATTTTTTCACTAATGCTTTTCTTTAAAATTCCAAGATTGCTCTATAATCATTCGTTTGTTGAAGTATGTCAAGCATGCCAAAAGAGTTTCTAATCTTCCATGTTCAAATATTCCAAGAGTGCTCTGTAACATGTTTTGTACAAATCCTAGTATAGGGGACACATCAACAGGACCTGTTAGAAAGTAGGATTTCATTTTTTTTTGCCATTAATTTTTATAAATTTATCATTTAATTATGCAGTTGTTCCTGCTGTAAGATCAGTCTGTATGAGAGACATGGGAACCGAGATGACGCCTGTGACAAGTCAAGAGCCTTCAAGGACTGCCACCCCCATCGGGGCAACCACTCCTCTCCGAAGCCCAACTTCTTCAATTCCATCTACCCCTAGGGGTCGGGCACCAGCATCCACACCTATGGGGCAAATCGGAGATAACGAATCACAACATCCAATGGAAAATAACAAAAGAGATTTGTCAGAGCAAGAAATTAAGGAAAAGACAAGGAGAGAAATTGTGTCTCTCGGTGTCCAGCTTGGCAAGATGAATATTGCTGCATGGGCTAGTAAAGGTGAGCAAGAAAATAATACTTCTTTGGTGGAAGCTACCAAAATGGAGGAACTTGAACGGATAGAATTTGAAAAACGTGCAGCTGCCTGGGAGGAGGCTGAAAAATCTAAACACACAGCAAGGTTTCATTTTTAGACCCTGTAATTGTTTGCTTAATTTGAAGTATTATTTACATAAGTAAACAACATCAGGACTAATTTTATGCTATAATATCCAACCTAATTTAAGTATTTCTAATTTTTCAGATATAAACGTGAAGAAATCAAAATTCAATCATGGGAAAGCCAGCAGAAAGCAAAACTAGAAGCAGAGATGCGGAGAATAGAGGTATTTTTTAAGTCTCTTTTCACTGTCAATAACCTGTCAAAGAGAAATTAATCTACTGTGAAGTATATGGTGAGGAAATATAATCAAAACTTGTTAATGGCTTAAGAGTGGCGTCAGAAACTGAAATGTAACTCTTTTCAGGCTGAAGTGGAACAAATGAGAGCACAAGCCCAAGCGAAGATGGTGAAAAAGATTGCAATGGCAAGACAAAGATCAGACGAAAAACGAGCTACAGCTGAAGCAAGAAAAAACCACGATGCAGTAAGAACAGCAGCTCAAGCAGATTATATACGCGAAACAGGACGAATGCCATCGACTGCAAATTTCACCTGTTGTGGCTGGTTGTGATAAAACTAGAAACAATAAATGAAAAAAGGAAATAGCTCATACACCGGTTTTCTTGCTTGCTTCTGTCCTGTATGTGTATCATAGTTCTCTACTAATGGGAATGTGCTTAGTTTTGCATTGTTCAATAGTGCATTGTTGGCATTAAATCTTGGTGTTCGATAATTGAATATAATGCATTTGAAGAAGGGTTGTTCATTTTGCAGATTGAATCACAATCACAAGTAGGATAATTGAGCCTGAAGATGCCATTAATCAACTGGATAGAATTGGATGAGCCTGGGCATGGCTTGGATTTTGAATACACCACAAATTTTAGGAAAATTTTTTAAATTAATCATTTTCATTAATTAATTTATCAAGTCAGTCTATTTCATAATTTATTAACTAAATAATTTAAAAATAAAAATATTTTTATTTTAAAAAATTTTATTATTTTTTCTCGTAATTTTAAATTTTTATTATTTTTTCTCGTATTTTTTCAATATGTTCTGGTCAATGTTGTTAAAAATTATGGTAGAGGTTGTTGTCGAAAAATATGAAATTACTTTGTTTGAAGTGTTGTTTTGTTTGAATAAATATGGTATATGTTGGTGTTATTGATTTTGTTAAGTTTCAGAGTTGGCATCTTTGTATAAACTTGTTGGAAATCTTTTGTGGCCGGAAAGTTTTGTGTTGGATAGCACACACTTGTGAACGAAATTGGTCGAGAGTGTATTTATAAAATTTTAAAAAGTTGTAGTAAATTTTATAATTTTCAAAAATATTTAGAAACCCATTTGTCATATTTTAAAGATTTTTATAATGTTATAAATAAACTTTTTAAATTAAAAATTTACTAAAAATTTTTAAAATATTATAAATACACTTTTGTCAAAATTCTATCAAACTTATTAGACAAATTTTTTTATATTATATTATTTATTTAATTTATTTATCAAAATCTACAAAAAAATAATTTACTAAAATTTTTTAAAAAGTTTATAAATACACTTTTGTTGGACAATTCTCTATCACACTTGATTGCAAAAGCAAATTGCTTCGTCGTGAAATATTTTCATTCACATTTATTATTTTTAATTTATTTAACCAAAAAATTATTAAAAAAAAATAATTTAATAAAAGTGATTAATTTTAATTTTTTTAAAAAAATTTTATAATATTAATTAATTACAAATTTAAAAATAATATGGTCTTTATAAACATGGTACATTTAGAAAAGAGGTAAAAAGTATGGACTGATTTGTTACTTTTGCTTATCCCATACAAGCTAATTATGCATAATAAAATCAATAAAATATATATATATATATATATTGAAGTTTCCAACACATATCAAATCCTGAATGGTAAATCCCAATAATTGAAACTTACATTTAAATGGAAAAAGAACATATGGGCAGTCAAGCCATCTGTCTCTGCATGCAAATGCTGTGTCAAATTCTGTCTTCATTTGCAGATACTCTGTCAACAGACAACAAACAGAAGCACGCCCATCTCAAAAACTTTGCCCCCTTCCTGCATGAACAAATCCTTCAAAATCAATCACTGTCAATGCATTGAACAACACATTTGTTGTATTCATGTAATGCCACTGAGAGGAACGTCTGGCTGGCTTTGGCTAACACGAGGAGGAGATGTGAGGTGTTTGTCATGAATTTGGTTTGTGAGAATCTGTGAGAGAATGAGATGTAACTGAAGCTAGGTTTAACTAAAGGAAAACTACAAATAATGCTGACATACAAACCCTTCATCTCTGCACATAAAATAAAGTAGATACAATTCAATGTTTAATATAGTTACCTGCAACCAGAGCCTTTTCCCAATCGATATCATCATCCTCTTCAAAATTAGACTTCATGCCCACTCGATGATTAAAAGAAATTCCAGAAAGATCATCAGAGATGGGTTCATTTGAAAGCTCCAGTTGCTTCTTAGCAGCTTCTTCTAGTTTTTGTTTTTTGAGCCATGCAGCATAATAAGCTTTAGCATACTCCTGCACCAAGATTAAGCACCAAAAACAAAGTCAAATTTTAAGCAAATAATTTTTTCTTCAGAAAAGAACCCTATGTGGCATAGATGAAGAAAAAAAACGAAAAAAAAATGGAAATGCGATGCTAAGCTCATTGCACAAGCCTGAAAACTACTGTTATCATCTTCCACAGTTGACTTCTTGTCATCCAAGAATCCTACAGCTGCTGAACTTGCATCAATTTCAAACTCCTGCTTCACCTCTCCACGTTGCTTCTCTGTTAAGTTTCACTTCTTGTTTGATGATCCAAGGTGGCAAAACTCTCAAAGATGCACTAGTAGTTTCAGATTTGACTTCAACTTCCTTGCCTTCAGCACTTGACAATGTAACTTCAACCTGCAAAAATCCAACCATAACTTGCTCATAACAAGTAAGGGACATGTTTGTAATTTTATTTTTGCTTCAGCTTCGCTTTGAAATTATTAATAAACGATTTTAACTTCTAAAATTATTCTGAATTTACTCCATAGCTATTAACCTTACACTTATCCTCATTGATAACTAAGAAAGCTAAATTGGGAAAATAAAATCTAATTTTAAAAATAAAAAACTAACCACATCTTGAAACCTGTTCTGCAGCACATTGGTAATGTGTACCAATGCACATGCAAGTGTAAAGCCCAAAATACCAATCCTCCATGAGAGAAAAAACAGTCACCAGATTAAAAAGCATCACACAAAGTATGAAACTAAATCATGAATAATACTTGGAAGCCAACTACCAGAGAGTAAAAACTTAGTTTAGCATCAACACCTCATCTAACAACCTAAAAGTTCGTATTGAGAGGGGAAGCGATCAGGGAAGAAAGTTACCTTTGTGTCCCCAAGAAATGGCATTGGCATTCCACCGTAACCTAGCCCCTGAGCAGATTTGGAGGGATCAGAGGAACTAGAATCACCATTTGCAACATACTCAGCAGCAATTTCTGATTTCCATGCTTGGAGACTTCTGAATTCAGGAACAGACAAGTCTTTCACTCTGTTGAGTTGTTCCATCAATGGCTTAAGCTGAACCTGCAGTTGATTTGCCAACTCAAAAACCAATTACATTCATAAATAAGAAATTCAATCGCAAATGAAAACTAGCATCTTTGAATGACCAGCCAAATTGGCAAAACTTTTTAAGCATCGGATTAACCGTTCAAGTGACTCTGTGTAAACTGAAACTGCATAAGATTCAAAATCTAAAAAATAAATGCATATGAGAATAAACAAAAGTCAAGCTGAAGTGGAGGGTGTGGTTGTGTACATGCTCCAAAACTCTAGTGTGCGAGTGTTTAGTGGTTTAATTCTTTCTCTTCCCTCCCTTTCTCCCTCTTTCCCTCTGTCTCTCTCCATACCTTCTCTTTTTATGACCAACTGGTATAAGAGCCCAACCCCAATCCTCTCCCAAAAAACCATTGCTAAGTCCCACAACCTATCCTACTCCTTTTAGTCACACTACCACTCCATCGAACATTGCCATGTGAGACTGCCAGCTATTACAACACATGTTGCCATCTGCCACCACCTTTGTCACAACATATTAAGTTGCATTGCAACAAATTTGCCTCAGAATCAGCCAATCTATTTATAAAATCAAATATTCTTGTTGCCTTTCACAATCTCTAAACCTATGGTTGCAACCCAAAAGGAACACTATAAATTTTGCTGCTATCAAACCACAATATGTTAGACAACACATCCATCAGCAGCTGCCTAAAAGCTCCCTGAACTGTGCTAACCCTATCATAGTTTAACCTTGCATTAGACACATGCACTACAGCTGCTTGTAACCACCCTAACAAACCCTACATAGTTCAAATTTAAGATTCTAGGCTACCACCTGAGTTGTTCTCCATCACGAAGAGTGAGAAGGATTCATAAAGAAACCCAAAAGCAACGAAAGGGAAGCCCCATTAATATAATTGGCTCTGACCTAAATATTGTCATTTTTGGTCCTGTTAAATGAACTTTGATCACAAAACACAACTCATCAATCACAAATGGAGTGGCACAAAAAGACAGCCAAGAGGCGAAACATAGAGATGCTTCCTCTGATCTAGCACTAGAAAAGGGGAAAAAAACATAATAAAAAACAAGCCTCCATCTTTTGAAGTACTCCATCTCCTCCTAGAGCTGCTAACATGTCACTCTCTGCCACAAGTTCCCCGTTGCAGTTTTCACAGTGAAAATATACATCTTGCTGAGAACTCAATTGCAATGCATCCAAGGCATTATATCTGGAAATGTGCCATCAGGAATTAATCAACATTTCAGGAATAAACAACTCAGTTACGCAATAGTGTTAAAGTGACCTTTAACTTATTTTCATTTTTTTGAAAAAAAAGAGTAACAAAGACCTTCTTCCGCAATTAGGACACGTACTCCAGAACTGTGTTTTTGTTTTCAGGTTCACCCTTTCGATTTTTCCCCAAATGATGGATTCTGTACCTCACAACATCATAGATCTGAAACAAGTCTAGCTTTAGGTTTTTCCAGTAAACTCAAAAGCCATAATTTGGTCAACAGATGTAAGATGGAATATGAGTAATAAAGGTTACACAGAAACCAAAAAGGTCCCTTCTTCCTCTCAAAAAATCACCGGACATCTATTTAATCAAGTTTGGTAATCAAAATAAGAGTAACCTGCGCATAATTTGGGCAACAGTAAGTGTAAGTTTGCCACTTAATCTTTTCATCTCCTTCATTTGTTGACTGACCATCCTTCTTTGTACTATAAACATTCTGTAATAAATTGTTTTTAAAAAAATCAACATGAGAACATAATAAATTCAGGGATTTACATAATTGGAAAAATTGTGTATTAACGTAATGCTGACTCTTATAAAGTGGAAATTTCCACATGTTAACCACAGGACAAAAGGCAAAATTCCTATAACAGCCAATATGAAAAATTAGTACTAACTCACACACATCTAACCAAAATACATGAACTACAGTACAAACTGACCTCTCTCCTCTCATCCCAGCTGATAAGTTTTTCTTTTTTAAGAAAACAAAGAGTCTGACGTAATTTCTTTGGGTTCAGTTTCAACTGCTTGGCCAAATCTTCTTCTCTAACCCATTGTTGTCTAAAGGGGGGTAACAAGTTAATAACAAAATTGTGAAGTTAACCCAAAAATAAGCAGTACCTTAAAATGTGCAGTGACAATTAAAAGAGTGTTCAGAAGTTAAATATTGAGTGAAATAACATAATGTGCAGTAACTGACTACAAGGTTATCGTGCTGCTTAGCACCATATTTATGCATTGTTTTCTGCTTTATAAGACCAAAAACAAGTCAAATTGTGTTTAGTACTACATTTGAGAAACAGGATTTGAAAGCACATAACTTGTTTTTCTGAATGTTAGCATTAAATGCTAATACAACTTTTAGTCATTTTATTTGTTTTTGAAAAATTGGATTTAAAAAATAAGCGAATTCTTCTTCTAATTTATTATATCAATGCCATACACAATTCCATAGTTCTTGATCTCAAGAAACTGTTTTCAAAACACACTACCAGACACATTCTTGGGTTTCAAAAACACAAGATTTCAAAAACACAAGATTTGCTTCTCACTATCAATCATATAAATTAAACTTTCAGAAACAACTCTGTAAAAGATACCAAACAATTCCAAAGTTTTGAAGCCATGATACTTGTTAAAAGTCAGAGGCTTGTTCGAGTACTCAGAGAGCGCTGTACTTCAGTCATACCAAGACGTCACTTGATTGGTCAGTGGTAAGGCAGGGCAATGCTTTGAAAATGACTATCAAGCTATAACCAAACAAACCATCAAGTTTTCATAGATAAATTAGAGTAAAATAATACCCGTGTAGAACAATGGACAGGACGGTAACTAGTTAAACTCTAACTACTCAGCACACCAAAGTTAAAGTAAATGCTTCAAAATGATCTCCTTTCATTGCATGGTCTCAATTAATACATATCTAACCCCATTTTTGAGAGCGAAGAACTTTAAACTACGAGCAGAGATGGATGCAGAAAATTCTACTTGCAGCAAAAGCTTATTAAACTTTCTGGGAAAACTATAACTGAATTGTGGTAAAAAAATGATATCTTTTCTACCACCTCCAACTATTACTAAGATTTCAACATAAGATATATAAGTTGTTGGGTCAACACCTGCTCTGAAATTTTTTGCAGCCAACTAAACATTATATTGCATTTACTTCACCCTCGGTCAATCCAAGTGAATCAAAGCACAGTCCCCCACAACATCAAATCAACCAATATTGCAATAATTCCATCTCAATGTGGCCCTCTAAAATGACTAATGTTTGTCAACCAACCAAAATAATCAGTTTAAACTACTGAAAAGTCTTCTAAGTTCACTTACTTCATCAAAACTCACAAAAAACAAACAAATTCTATCTATTTCTATTTCCAATTCCATAATAATTTTACTAATTCTTCTAAAACCAAAAGCATGTTAAAATAATTCCAAAACTGAAATACAATTCCTGTAGTACCAAGTCAGCGCATCAAGAACCACAACAGCAATTCCACTCTTTTCACTTATCCCCATCATGGGTTCTCCTTCCTTGGGTGTGGCATCATAAAACGCCCTCGCCACAAGCTCCACCAATCTGTTTTCAGAATCACCGAAAACAAACATAGCCAATTGCATCAATTTTTACATAACAATTTGCAGACTGAATTTGTCACGATATTTCGAAAATGTACCGCTTAAACGGTTCAACGCTCATGTTTTCCGACTCAATCTGCAATAGAAATTTCAGGGTTTCAATGGGTTCTCCGCAAAAATTATGGGTCCAGAATCGCCGCAGAAATTCTTATTACGTTATCAATTCTCCACAACATATATAACATAAAAATTAAAGTCATCAAATGATTTCCATTTTCCTCTTCTAAGGATAAAAATCGAGAGATTAACACGCGCAAACAACACGAATCATTCTCCACGGATCCCACGCTACACTAACTAATAATTTATTTCTATTTTCTGATGCAAATTATCAAGTTTATTGCTAAGTACACCCTTTTCAATGTTTCTACTTTTCATGGCAGTTGCCATTTCTCTCCTTGAAAAATGTTAAAGACAGCCCGATGCCACAAGAATGCTGCTTTGTTGAGCCGGCCCAACAAACATCATTTGTACCATTCGCATATATTTGATGATTGACCTATAAATTTTATATTCTTAGTAACTTGTATTTGTTTAGTAACTTGTATTTGTTGTTGTATCACTAGTTATGAACACTTTAATATATATATATATATATATAAAGCATTATTTGGAAGAAAAAAAAATAGACAATAATATATTTTACTCACGTAAAACGAGTAAAAATAAATGATAAAAAAAATTTTTCTCGATCGTATAATGATTTAAATAAAAAGAGAAAGATAACATCAATTTATACAATTTGATATAACAAAAGTTAAGAAAAACGACAGCCCTACTTTCTGTGCCGAGAAATAAAAGGACTTTGAAAGAGATTGTTGTGACTATTATTGTTGATAGTGCCCTACATTGTCACAATTCCAATCCCTCAAAAGAAGAGGTCACAACCCTACAAAGACATGCATCAAAATACACAAAATCCCAACCCCACAACTAGAAAAAGAGAGCCCAACTCAAATTTTGCCTTTGTTGATGGAAAAGTCTATCCACACAAAATGGGAAAATAGAAGTATGAAAATTAGATTTTGGATAGTGACTAAAGAAAGTAAGAAAACAGCAAGTGAGATTGAAATGTGCATCACATGCATAGTCTTTCTACCGACATCATAGTGGCCCATGATTTTAAGGTCATTTCTGTCATTTGGGTATCTCGCAATTATTGGAAATTATTCTAAAATCATCACATTGTGTTTTATCCCCCCCGTTCATTTCCCACCTAAATTAGTCAGGAATTTATTTCTCCAATCTCAAGAATGCAAATAACCCATCAATTTTTCACTATTGCTTTGGCTATTAACACCTGCAAAGTGATTTAAAAGTGAGGGGAGAATGGGGTTGGGTGGGGGATTATTTATGAAACATTCATACACCGCTGCATTTTAAAAATTTTCAGTCATACGACTTAAAACCATTTTTATAAAAATTTAAAACACTAAAATTTTAATTTTATTCTTTATTTCAAATTCTTGTAAGTGTGATTTCAAATCGCATATAACAATACATAATCTCATGGTGGACAAATCTAAGTTAGGTTCATTTGCCAAAACTAAGGGCACAACAAAATGTAGAACATTTTGGCATGAAAACTACTGAAGAAAGAGTTGTTTTACACATGCTACAACTGAGACAAATCTCGTGGCATTTAAATCTTTAGAAATGTTTCTTTCACTTTTCTCACTCTCCTTGAAAGTCTTTTCCATACTCAAGTTGAACTTCAAGAAAAAGTATGCAATCTTAAGCACATTGTAAATTGATTGCTACAACAATAAAGGCAAATAGCTACCATCACAGACATATGTGTCCTAATAAATATCGAATTGCGTGTCACGATAATTCAGAATTGGGAAAATATGTATCTTATAATTACAGTATTAACTAATATATCAACTTTAAGCTAGAGTTTGGGGATTGAAAGAGACACTAATGATACAGGAGAGAGAATGGTATCTTGACCGATTAAATTGTTCAGTAATCCAGTGACCCAACGGAAGTTATACCAGTGCTCAAATTTCTTGAGTCCCGCCGACTTGCATACTCGTCACAGCTACCATTGGAAAGCCTCTGAATTGGAACCGAGTTCAGAAGTTCTATTCCTCGTTTGCCCATTTGCTGCACTTCTGGTGGTGAGAGTATTTTGATACACCACACATTGTTCACAAATTCCCTGGTACAAGAACATGAAATGCATCAATGGCAAGCCAACCAAATGAGACATTAACAGATGGAAACTCCAAATAAAGAATAAGCAATCAGAAAGTGAAATCATAGAATCCCATGATTATCAAAAATGGGGCGGCCAAACTACGAATGAGTTTCCACTTTCTTATTTCACTACGCTTATAAGGTTATTTTCTTTCATTCCCTTGATTCCAAGGTTTTCTACCTAATAAGATGCCACAAGATTAAATTATCCAATGGTCAAAAATGTAACTTGTCTTACACTTTAGCATATAAATTCCTACAAATCATAATCCAGACGTGTTTAAAAGAAATAATTAATAAAAGAAACACCATATAATTCCATTATGGAAACAGTGGTGACTAGAACTTACGGCCAGGGGTCATCACCAAGGAGAAGTACATCATTCTCCCGGTCAACAAATACAAGCTGCCAGCCTGATCTCAGGGGGTCCTCCAACTGGCCTTCAAGGCCAAACATGCGAGCTAGTTCACCACGCAGCTCACGGTAGCTGCTGAATTTGGTGATATCCAGTGATCTACCGAAGGAACCCGACTTGTAAACCTATCAGTGAAACAAACAATTTCAGATCAATGAGAAGAAATTGCATGAGGCTGCCAATGACCAGATATTATGACAAACTAGCTTAATTACACTCCAAATGAAGTGAAAAATACGGCAGATCAATACAAGTACTCTTCATGCTGACTGCCTGGTGTTGTAAAGCAACGCACCTTAACAAAGGTTCTGTTAGGTGGGTTTACTTGCCCCACATTTTCTGGAGAGTGCAGGAAACCGGATTCATCAATGCAGCTTGAAGGTGTAATTGCTGGATTAACTGTAAAATCGGTGCCTGCAGTGTTCATATAATTAGAAACAAAGGGTATAGCTGTGGAGTCACTATTGCTCCCAACTCCCCCAAGGCTTGACATGTCATTCTGCATCAGAAGAGATGAGGGCTCTATGTTAACTCCAAATAAAAGATGGCTCTGTGGATCAGTACTCCCTTCCTGGTCTATTGAACACTCCCTACCGGGAAAGGGGGGCAATGAAATAGAATTCTCAGAGAGATTTATATGAGGTGGACCCAATTGTTCCACTGGAGGCAGAACACATTGAGGAGCTCCAGAAGAAAAAAGAGGTTCTACAGCAGCTCGCTTAGAAGGCCAGGTTGGAGAATGTATCAAGGGATTGCTTCTAGGCAAGTTAAGCAGATTTGCTGATTCATCCTGGGTAAATGAACCCAAAATACTGTGCAGGGGAGAAACAATAGGGCTTGTCACAGGGTTCCCATTTGAATTCGAGAAAGTCTGCTGCTGGCAGAGTGAAGAGATAGCTTGCAATGGAGGTGATTGGGACTGGGACACTGAAGCAAACTGTGGCATAGTAGAGACAGAACTTGGAATCTGCTGATGGTCAACCTGTTGCGGCTGTTGTTGTGGCAATGGCTGCTTCTGATGATGTTGATTATTGAAAGAGATCGAGTGCGGCAGCTGTGGTTGAAGAAGGTGAGTTTGGGACTGAGATTGCTGCTGGTTTTCTTGAACACCTTGAAGATATGTCTGCTGAGAATGAGACTGGTGTAGCATCTGGGGCTGCATTAAAGTAGAACTCCTATTGGGGAGATTTTGGGGTTGCTGGAATTGCAGAAGGGATGTAGCATTGGGTTTTGGAGGATCTACAGTCCCTCATCTCCCTGTAGTGCAGCAGCAGCCATAGCTTGGTACATGTCAGCTTGTAAACCAAGCATTGAAGCATCCAGCCTTGGTTGCATCCATGGATTAACTCCAAGTCCCTGAAAGTTCAAAGATTGCATTCCGCGATCTCCATCTCCTCGTAGCCACATAAGTTGAGAATTTATTCCCAGATCATCATCTTTAATACCTTAGAGCAAAATAACAAGAAGGAAGTTGAAATTGGTAGGCAATGTCAGAAGTTAGCAGACAAGCAATATAGTCTGAAGGTAGCAGTGAAGAAGCATACCATGGAAAGCTGGCAATCCTGGTGGCCATGGTCGCTTAAGCCTCAGGGGAAATGGAGATGGATACATTGGGAACGTAGTTAATGGTTCAATCTCCCATAGGGAAACTCGTGGCTGCCTCTCCCCTGCAGTGGATTCATCCCAGCCGACCTGAAATCATTGAGTCAAGGTTCATTACAATGTGCATTATTCATAGCAGGAGATCTACAAAGGATATGAAGCAATAAATATGAAAGAAACTTTAACACTAATGGTGCAAAATGAAATGTTCATAGAGTAAGTCTATGATTGAATAAACAATGCAAAAATAACAAAAAATATAACCTTGACTGATCGCCAATGTGAATTCAGCCACTTAACAGGATCTAAGTCGCTTATGCCAGTTATTGTGCCCATGTAGCTGGATAATCAACAAAAAAATTAAAATTAAAATGAAATTGTCAAATTTCAAGATTGAAACAATTATACTTCCAGTAAAACATAAGACATGAGAAATAACCCGGCAGATTATCACAATCATTAGCTGGACGATAAAATTACAATGCAAGCACTTTTTAAGACATACCAAGAGTGATTGCAGCAATTCTAGACTCAAATAACAAAAGGTCCAAAACATACCGCCGCACACTTGATTCTTCTGTTTCAAACAGCATCCTAAAACGCATGCCAACTGACACACGAGTGTGATAGACTGCTTTAATATACTTAGCCAAAGGTATCACAAACTCTGACGGACTAGTCCTGAATGAAAGATGTGTGCATTAAAACATATGCAATAGATCAAAAACTTTAAATCCCTACTAACATGAACAGGATCAAACCTTGGGTTATAAAATATTGTAAAACGGCTATTTGTTGCAGCTGCATGAGCTGCAGCAGCAAGAAGCCCCAAGTGCATGCTGTCACTTGATAGAACTGATGAAGGCATTACAGTTGGTGGTCGATTAGCACGACGGATACCAAGGAGTAATTGATTCTTCTCATTCCTGATGAAAGAAGCATATTTAGTCTGAACATGACAAAATACCTAATGACCCATAGCAAGTAATTTTCGATTATTTCTAAAAGGCCAATATGCTAAAGATCAAGACTAGAAGATGAGCTGGGACTGCATTCCATTCTAGCACAACTCATGAAGCAAATGCAAAGAAATGAAGTTCTTCTTAGCAAGTACATTGAAGGAGTTATTATTTAAAATTAGTAGGAGAGCATGCGCATGAATCATATTTCATTTTAAGAAGTTTAAATGACTATCTTGCCATGTCTCTGACGAGTTTCCAAGAATAAATGCAAGTTCGATAGCCCAAATTGTCCAAATAAAGCATAATCATTCCAAAGGTCAACTGAAGCACATGCGGCAGAAAACTACTGTATGCTTTGTCATGATGCAAGACAAAAAGTGGGTAAAGAAAAGATCAATATTGGAGAATCAGCCAGCTGCCTACCAGATGAAAAGCACTGAATCACCAGCAACAAGTCTTTTAGCGCTCACAAACACACTCCATCCAGTCGTTAGGAGGTGCCTTTTGGGCTGGCCTGCATTAAGAGAAATTATGATCATCTTGAAACATTTGCTGTTTCTTTCACTAGCAGATATGAGACTACTTTCTTTTACAAATAATAAATTGACTACAACAATTAGCAATTGGCCATACAATTTGCAACTTATGGCAGAAAGAATTTAATTTAATTACCACTTTTTGATATACTTCAACTAAATCTCAAAACCAACTTATAGCAGAAAGAATTTAATTCAATTAACACTTTTCTATATTCTTTAGCCAAATCTCAAAACCAATTTCTGGCAATCAGTAGTATACTAGAACATGTCAGATAAAGATAAAGCATGCATAGAAGACAGGGTATAAAATACAAGGGTAAACTGCTTAATAGACTGGAAGAACAAAAGGATTACCCAAGTTCAATTTTAGATAAAATGAAGAAACACTCAATCTATTTATAAACAAGTTCCAGATTTCAAGCAACAGACACAAACTTATCAGCTACTCGTTAAATGCATACCAATATGTAACTGAAGCCCACTCACTTCAAACCACCAAAGAAGATAAGATTTGAACTGGATGCATCAATAAACCATCATTGACAAACCCCACACAAAGCTAAAGACACGGAGAGTCAATAGTAGTCATGACTTCTTATTTCGGTGATACAGAGAACTAAGGGTTTAGCAAGCTGCCCAAGTTCAACGTAACAACAACCAACAATAAAATGAATTTCATAACTTTTTCATGGCCACCCATTTTCTGCTCCATTTGATGGAGAACTTCTTTCTCTCATTTTAAGACCAGGACAGAGGGTAAGACATGCAGCAGAAAAAAAAACACCTATAAGTAATTAAATTTTATATGCAGAGCATTTTAAGACCAGGACAGAGGGTAAGACAAGCAGCACAAAAAAAAACACCTATAAGTAATTAAATTTTATATGCAGAGCATTTTAAGACCAGGACAGAGGGTAAGACAAGCAGCACAAAAAAAAACACCTATATGTTATTAAATTTTACACGCAGAGGGTGTTTGCAGTAACCTTCAAAAATAATGTTCTTAAAAATTACCTCGAAATATATGTCTAAATTTCCATTCATTGTCATGCAGATCCCTCGCAATTAGCTCCTGAGCCGGAGGCTGTTGGGAGAAATCCTGCAAATAATTTTTATATTAGAAATGATACACACATTCTTAAACCTTAAACCTTAGAGCACTTTAAATATGGATGGTAATATTGACAAGCATGAAGAAAACTTACCAATGGAGGAAACACTTTTTCAGCTGCCCTGCGAGGAACAGAGAACCCTCCATGAGTACTTGTGTCACTGGCTGTCAATGTTTTGCAAAAATAATTTGTTGGCTGTTTGCTGGGGGTGCCCAACTCTGTTGGGAGGTATGCCTCCTTTTGCTCTTGCTACATAACAAGGTTAATTTCAATGCGTGAAAGAGTCAAAAAAAAAGAGAGAGAGAGAAGAGACAAGGGACTGAACAAAAGACAACCCAGGCAAAGCAGCAGCATACCGGGCTCAGTGGCTGCAAGGTCATCTGTGCATACACTTCATCTGTCTCTAAATCTGCCTGAAGCAGACAACATTTAGAGCTTTTAGTGACTAAACTACACTACAACAATGTCTAAGATCAATTACTAAGAGAGATGAAACACACTTACATGCATGGTCACGTTGTGCAGCTGACAGACAAGCTGTGGAGGTAAACTTGGGTAATTAGGGATATGGGCATCAACTTCCTTGCTGGTTGATGCAGCAACCTACAATCAAAAATAAGTAACGCCAGTTACAGAATACCATATCTGATTTCTGTTGATCATCTAAGTCATAAAAGAGGATCTGAGAAAATAAATAACTCCAGACTGACATGTTCAAATTAAAAGGTCTGTGTGCAACAGTTCTAAGCAATAAACAAGTACGAGGACAACATTCAAGATGATAGATCAAAATACAATAAACAATATAAAATTACTTAAACAAGAACAAAAAAATGTAATAAAAATAGCATTAGGGAGAAGATATAAGACCAGAAGCTGAATTGGCTTAGTACCACCTTGATGATGACAGCTTAATTAGAACATATGGCCTAAAGCAAAACCATTAATCATTTCAAGGTTTAAATTACAAAGCAACTTCATGTTTCTCAGAATAAGAGAGGAGAATTCAGTGATTCCTTTTTCATTCAGCAAAAACAAGTTGATGTAAATATGATATGCATCACACAGATCAAAATACCAACCTGCTCACTGTGGCCTTGCGGAAAATAAACAACACGACTTCCAACGGCAGGAAGAGAAACCAGAGGACCAGCACAGGCATGCCAAAGTTCAGAGTTCAGAACCCTCCTCTCTCCTGTAAATTTTATTTAAAAGCCTTGTAAAATTCATGAAGAAATATACGAAAGTTTCCAAAGATTAAATTTCAGATGACAGTTTCCACAAAATCGAAGAATATAGTCCTTAACATTACAAAGAGAAATCACCATCGCTGGGGCTTTTCTGGGATACGTGGTAATATGAAAATTCTTAAAGAACACTTGTTAGGCTCCAGAAACAGGAGAAAGATAAAATCAGCAAGGTGTAGCAAAATGGATGTTCGCTCACGAAGAAAGTGGAGAAAAGAAAAACGAGAACGAAATTTTGTAAATATTAAGATCAAGAGTTAAATCCAGATTTTAAGTTTCTTATCATTTTCCTGCAATCTATGTATATCTCAAATCCTGAAATCACACAAGAGCTACTCCATGAACAAAATCTAAACCTGAAGAGGAAAAATAATAACAACAGGACACAGAGAAGGGAAAAAAGCGAGAGATTCAAGACCTACAAAAAATAAAAAGCATACCTTCTTGGGTTTGAGGACTAAAACCTGCTGAAGAAAGCCTCATTTTCTCTACGAGATTCAACAAACTTCAAATCCAACTTGAAACCCACAAGCTTAAAGATCCAAAAATCTATATATATATTATCTTTAAGTACGCTGAGTATGCGCCAATATCCTCCCGAAAACACACGCAAGGCACTGTATCACTTTCTGCTCTCTACAGAATCCAACCATACCTTCACTTTCCTCTTCCCATTCAACAGCCAGTACAGATTGAATATTTTCACCAAATTGAAAACTTTAGCATTTACCCATCAAAGAAGAACATGAAACATCATTGAAAGCTTAAAAAACACAATTTACAATTATCTGATCAACCGAAACCGGTTTTACTACAAAACACAATCGATTTCAGCCTCATATGCTTCCCTGTTATCTTCCCCGCACACACCCCAAAAACAAATTTTGCAATTCGAACAAATATCCTCGTGCCACAAATTTCAACAGCTTAATGCCCACATTCCAACTCCAAACGCGCAAACCAAAAATACAGATCTCAGCTAAAATAAAAACAGCAACTTTTGTTTCAAAAAAAGACTTTGGACAGACCCAGATCTTTAAAACTTAAGCAAACTGAAAACTACTGCATGTACTAAGAATCAAGTTGCAGGAAAAGTGAAAAGCTACACGAGCAACAGGTACAACGGTTACCTAAAACCGTGTTAAAGACGGGTATATGTAGATTTTTGCAAAGATCACACACAAATATTTATCTGGTGTTCTTTGTCTCAATAATGAAAATAATGGTGGTGGCGAAGCTAAGTCTACTCCTAGTACTATTAGGACTTCTCCTCGCTACTGCTTTACCTCTCTCTCTCAGCTCCAATCAATCAACAAACAACTGACATTAATTTTTGCTGTCATTTTTATACCACTAAAAAAAAGAAAGAGAGAGAAAGTGTCAGATTTTTATCTGATATAGAGAGAGAGAAAGAGAGGTTCTTGCAATTTTTCTGCTATGTTGTGACTTTTAGTTTTGGGGCCTGTTTCAGAGAGCAGGAAGATAATCTAAGATACCCTCAAATGTAAATGAATTCACTTTGATGCCATTATTGAGATTAATTTCTCTACTTTTGTTTTTTTCTTAAATAAATTTTTAAAAAAATATATTAACATGCATGAAATGATTAACTACCACTTTGAAATGAGTGTGGTGATGTCTATGGTGGCTGCAACTTAGGATGGACCACCATCTACAATTCCTCCTGTGAAGTTCCATGCTTGTATTTTAAAAGATCATACATTTTATTTATTTCTACCCACTTTATCTCCTTTGACTGTAAATTGTATTTAAATTCATGGAACTATATAATTTAAAACATAAAGTAGATATTACTTGTGTCATATAATTAACACAAGGGCCAAAGACAATGATTCTTTATAAAATTGTTATTTTCACAATATTTTTCAATAATAAATGAATAAAAATTATGTTGACAATTCAACAATAAAAAGAAGAATCTTATAAATAACAAAAAGGATATTATTTTTTGGACACTAATATTATTTACAAATTAATTGTCGGACAAATAATTTAAGTAATGTATATTCAAATAAATAAATATATATATATATATATATCTCAATATTATAATTTGATTTTCAATGAGAAACCTTAATTTAAAAAAATTTAAGCAAGTATTAGTAAGAAAGTACTTATTTAATTTATAAAGTGAGAAGGGGTATAAATAAATTACACTAAGAGATACATTACATGTAGAAAATGTGAAGGAACAAAGAGGAGTGGTGTGAGTTGAAACCAAAATCAAGGAGAAAGAAAAGGGATAAATGGGAGGTTGAATAATTCACAAGAAAGTGTTACAATGTAGCATGGATTAGGAGGTTTACATTGCAAAAAGAGGGGGGGGTGAGGGTGGGGCTGTGGAATTTACCCAAATTAGGCACTTCTTCTTTTATTGGTCATTGACTGTAATGAATTGAAAATAAATAAATGATTTCTGCTAGGGGAGGAGAATATGCCATGGGATTATTAAGGCTAAGATGGGAGAATAAATGAGATTCTTTTTAATAAATGAAAGTTGATAAGGGTCCTTAGATGTTAGGTCCATCCTAAAATATGTCCCAATCTAATGAATGGGGATGCCCTACAAGGCTCATTCAAGATCAAAGGGTCCAGCAATTTCAAATTCCAAGAATTTTAAAAATCCTTGTATATGGGACCCTGTAACCATTGTTTTCCTTCTTAATTTTTATTTAATACCTTGTTATTTTGATTTTTGATAAAGATGTTTATTGATTTGAAATACACAAATAACCTATAATAGAATTTCATTTGGTTTGATAAATTTATAAGATTTTTAATTTTATGTAATTACATGCTAAAATTCAACTCAATTTAGGGAATTTGGAGCAAGATTGATTGATCAAATTTTCATTATTTTTGATTAAATATGCCGTACAAATTGGGTTTATTTTATCGTACATTTTTCAACATGCAAAAATAAATTTTTATTGATACTATTAATTTTATTATTAATATATATTTAAATAATAATTAAATATATAGATGTATTATTCATTATATTAATTAAAATATAAATATTATTATTTACTATTATATATATATATATATTTTGTGTGTGTGTGGATTGGAATAAATATAATCAGGCAATTAATTGTGGAAGGAATCATTTACTTAGTTTATTTTTAAATAATCATTGTTCATGATTAATACCATGTTTGACTACATCAAACATTCATTACCAATTAATTTATTATCAAATTAACATCACAATTACCATTTAATTACAATTAATGTTGGAATGGATACTCATCTTATTCAAACTTTATCTTTATTGCATTTTGATTCAATAATAAAATATGGAAGAATTTTTTTAAAAAAATGAAATTTACAAATTGATTTTATATAATTTATTTCAAAACTTCTTTTTAAAATAATAAAGAAAATTTAACTTTAAATTTGGGATCAAAATTTTAGAAGGATGATAACACATAGATCCTCGAGTTTTTTTTGATAAAATAATAAATAAAAATATATTTAATAATTTTAAAAAATTAATCTCGACTTTAATCATTTTTATTATAACATGAACATGACATAAATTTTACAAATTTTATATTGATATGAAATAGCACGGTTATTAAACAATTAATTTATAATTTTAAATTATTTTATAATTTTTATATTTTAAAAATATATTTAATTATCTTATTATTTTACCAAAATCGGGGCTAATTTGTTAATATCCCTAATGTTGGAGTGGTTTACTTTATAATTATTAACCAATTAAAAAAATAAAAAAATTGGGGCTAAATATAAAAAATATTGTGGAAAATATAAACGCGCGAGTGAGTCGCACGTGCGAGGTGATCTGATCGCAGGGTCCCATTTCTGTCAAAATTTTTAAATGCGTGTTCAGGGGCAGCTTTTTGAACATGACATGATTGTCAAATCCTGTGATCCTACGGACAGACGCTCGGCTCACGTACGATGATGAAACTAAAAAATAAATCAATGAATAAAACACCAAGGACGAATCCTGACCGTTGGTTAATGAAAAGCAAGTGGGACCAACTGAGAAGACTTGACGTGAAGCCGTGTACAGGTTTTAGATTGGTCGCTGTCAGGAACGTACGGTGGGTGACCTTACACGCAATTAAATAGCCCATCCGTCGTCTACTACCAATCGGGAAGGACTGGAATTAGCAGCAGGCAGTGTCGTAGTGGCAGAAATGCAAATAAGTGAAAAAGTTGATAGTGAATAAGTGGATAAAATATCACTGTCTTCAATTCTTTTGTATGTCTCCATGCTCATTTGATACATGATTGATTTGGTATCTTCAATCTTTGTAATTTAAATTATTTATTTATTTTTATTACCAAATTTTCGTATTATTGTATCTTATTATATTAAATTAAAATTATATTATCTTATATTAAAATAATTTAAATTTAATAATTATGTCAAAAATAAAAAATTTTAGTTTATCAAAATTATTAAATAACTAAATAAATTTTAATTATGTTATTTATTTAATATTTTTAATATTTTAATACGTGTTTATAATATTTATAATAATATTTGTAAATAATAATTAATTTTATTTTACATATAATTATATATTTTTTAAAAATAAATAAATATAATATATTTTTTAAATAAAAATTATAAAAATAATTATTTATATTATAAATAATTTATAATTATAAATTCGAACGAAATTTAATTATTACTTATATTTAATCATAATATTTATTTAATAATTATATTATTTTATATTAATTTAAACTCATAAATTTTATAATATATTTATGATAAATCAACATATCAAATCAAAAATCATTACTTCTGTTTTAGATTATATGATGGTAAAACTAGATTCTTGATTATACAATTTGATAACGTAGATTACATTCAAATTATATTAACAATGATAACTCTGCCTAAATTATAATATCTCAATGTAAATATGGCTTCAATCCAATTTATAATATATATATATATATATATATATAGTAATGGAAGCTTTTGAAGGGTGTCGATCAATCATGCACATGGCATGCGGACAGAACCACCACTGTAGCGTGCAAGCAAGCTCTTAATGTTAAGAGTTAGAATTTCCAAAGGCATCGAATGCTTGCGGTCAATTTTCAATCCACGGAGTTTCTCACTGTTGACACGACAAGTATTTAAGACCATTTATGTGTACAAACATAAATTTTATCAAAAATTAACGACGATTTGCATGCAGCAGCTGCTGCTGCTGCTGCTGCTAATGTAATGTAACACAACAAAGACAAAAGCATGGAGTCAATTCATCATAATAAATTACCCATGCAGAAACAAAGTTAAACTGGCCCCACCACCCCCCGGTTGAGATCCATGAACATGCATATATTCATCGTTAATGCAAATGACAGATGAAATTAAAACAGAAATGCGTTGTCTGAAAATTGGTCAATTATTATGACTGTTATTCACATGTGAACTAGCCAGCTCCACTCTGCAAATCTGTAACCTCGACAGAAGAAGAATAAGGCGGAGGATAAGAGATGCCTTCCCAATCTCTCAATCGTTTTCAACTGAAAATCAAATTGTAAGGGATCAAGATTAAGCTTGTCGTATTATTTTGAATCGTTAAAGTAAATAATATATTGATAATTAAGTTAATATATATATATATATATATTTTTTAAAAATAAATTTAAAATTAAAATTAAAAAAATGGATATATAAAAGGTTTAGGGTTGGATAAAATTATACATCGGACTGTGCATGTAAGGTTGATCGATGATGTCCGGACAGTGTAGTTCGGACATGACCTCTACTTTATTACCAGTACTATGTATCTGTCTGAGAGAAACATGTACCTAAAAGTTCTTGCAGTTTGGTTCTTGTACTTTCCGGTTTCATTCATTCGTTCATTCATTGTGTAATAAGATGGTTAGAATAATTATCCAAATAATGATACACGAGAATAGGGACATGAAATTAATTATTTATATAATAATAACCCAAGCCACTCGTTCTTTCTCGGGGAGAAAGACTTAGGTAAATTGAAATTTATGTGTCATTACACATGAACATATATTAAAAAATACTAAAACTAATTTAAAGGATTGAATTTTTACTTCAATCATCTTCGTCTTAATTTATTTACTCATCAAATTTAATATATTTATGTATTTATTTAATAATTTTAGTAAAATAATTATACAATAAGACATTTTAACTATACAAGAGTAAAATAATATATGGTGCATTAGTCTAGGCGCGTCCCTAAGACATAGCATAGATGTAGGTGTAGGTATAGGTATATAATCTTATAGGAAGTGCGATATTATTCTTGCCTTTGAGACTAGTGGATACTAGGCTTTAAAAGGGCACATAATTTACTGTCTTAGATCAAAAGAGGCATGAAAAAGATAATTCCATTGGCCCATGCTGGCAACTTCTATTGACTAAGTCATTCAATTTCATTTTCATTTTTTGGAGGCAGGACAGAAGAACAACAAGGAGGAGGAGGAAGAGGTTATAACCCAAAGTTAAAAGAGGATAAACATTCCATCCCTTTAATCAAACCCTAATCATTTTCTTAATCACAATCTTTGTCTCTTAATTAATCCCTTTTTTATTACAATATAATTAATTTTTACACACGAAAATTAAATAAATCGAGAATTAAATTATTTATTTCATTATAAAATATTTTTTTTAATTAAATTTATGCTCTTATATTAAAACGAGTCACGTATGGATAACTACTTAAATGACATACAATGAATTGAGCGAAAAAATTGCATTGCCGACGCATTCAAAAAATCGGGGGGAGGAGGGGTCGTAAAGGTTACATCAAAATTTATGTTGGTTAGGATAAATTTCTCTCAATAATAGTATTAATTACAGATATGGAATCAAAAAGGGTCCCTTGAGCTCAATTGTTTTCCAAATAATTTAAGGCCTCCTTGATTGGGATTGAAGCGATAAAACAATGGGTTCCACCCCTTTCTTTTGATTGGGAAATTTTCTTGCTTATTTTTATTACAATAATAAAATTTAATATTTACAAAATTTTAATACAAAGTTTGCAAATTAAAAGGTGACAAGTGTTGTTACATTATAGGTTATGGGGGCCATATTGGCATTAGTAGGCAAGCACTAGAGATTTTAATTTTAATTTCCACGTTAATAGAAGACTGTTGTCAAAGAAGTCGGCCCAAGGCATTTAGGTCACATTCATGATTTAGCACCGACCATGGCAGTTGTTGTAAATTCGACGAACACGGAGGGCAAAGTAGGAACAATGGAAGGTAAATAATTAATGAAATGAATCGTGAAGGAAACAGCTAGCAGCGACGAGAGTAGTAGGGAAAGTGGGGAAAAGCGAGAGATGTCAAAAAAACAAACAGCTCAGCACTTAGATTTGTGGGACCCACGTGAGCTTCTCCTCAATCCCCCATCTTTCCCTTCTTTCATTTATTCCCTTTTTGCCCCCGCACTTTTCCCCATATTACATCTCTCCCCTACTAAAATAAATTAATTCAATTGTTTAATTCACAATTTTAGTGGGTTTAAAATAATTGATTGTGGTTATTTTCCCTTTATGATTTTCATCAATATTGTTTAGGTTCATTGATTTATCTCACTTTATTTAATAATTATATGTTAATTTTAAATATTATTAAAACCCATTATTTATATTCTCTAGATAAATACATCATTTTAAAAATAATAAATATTATTTTATATTTTTAATTTTAATTTTAATTTTAAATCAATTTGCATTGATTCAATATATTATTTTTGTGTAAAATTCATTTTTTTTTATTTACTTTTGAACTAACTAGTGCATTTCAATCAAAAGGAAGGTTTTGTGTCTTGTTTTTAGGCAAATGAAGTATGCAATTGAATTGTATTTTGCAATAACATTAATACATTATACATGGGTTTGCTTTTTACCACTATGATAAACTTCTAAATGTGCACATAACCTGTAATTTCCTCATTATGGAAGACACCTTTCCCCAACAACGGGAAGACAAACAAAACCATAAAACATTACCCTTTCTTTGGGATGTTTGGTACATGCCAAACCCATTTTTTTACCACTGTTATTCTCTTAATTTAGTCTTAATGATTTATATCAAACATTACAAACCTAATCAATTGCCCTTCTAGCCAAGTTTTTTTTTGGGTTTTTTGTTCCCTCAAAATCCTTTTTATTTATAAATTTTGATGTTCTAAAACATATATTAATATACAATTATTCATTGTGACAGCAATGGTCTTGGTACACCCGACACAAATGATTGATAAAGTTGCTAAAATTCGATCCAAAATTGAAGTTAAAGCTTAAGATTAGTTAGTTGATTATATTTTAAGAACTAGCTTAGAGCTATTTAAAATTTAAAAATTTTCTTATTTTGTGATATTTTTTTAAATGCTCTAATAATTATGCGTGATGCACATTAAATACTCAATTTGTGCATGTCTTCTGTAACATAGGCCAGTAGTTAAATGAAATATGCGGTGCATCACTAGTTAAACCAAATCTTAGTTTAATCATTGAAAGCCACACTTGAACTTATTGCATTATATATATATGGAACTCTTAGTTTAATCATTGAAAGCCACACTTGAACTTATTACATTATATATATGTAACTGAGATTTGAATATTATTATTATTATTATTGGTATAACATAGACAAGTTAAGACGAAGATCATGACATTTATGGAGAGGCAATTGCAATAATAATATTAATAATAACAATAATAATAAATTATTTAGTAAGAAAGTGGAGCCCATATGTCGTTTAGTTTATAATCATGTTTAGTGTTCAATGAGAGCAAGAAGAATTTATGAAAAAGAAAGCTTGTGAGTATCACTAATGATGATTAATAAAAGGGTTTTGAACATAATTAATGATCTTGTTACATTAAACCCACATGAGAAATGGTATAAAAAATGCTAAGAGACACAAACATATATGGGTTTTGACTTCACCATCGTGTGTCTTGTGTGTGCGCTTTTCTCATTGCCTTTCGTGCTTTTAGATTTTGAGGGGGAGGCAGGCAAAGCAAGAAAGCAAGCCAGCATTTGTTAGATTTTTTCTTGATCATGTTTTGGGTGACAAAGATTTATCCAAGTCTCCTACAAAACTACAAGCTATCAATATGTTTATTGAGTGATAGTCTAGCAAAATTTGGTGTTAACTGTGCTGTTTGCTGCCCACCATATTCTCTCTTTCTCTAATCATTTAAATAATCGAAATCAAATCCTCTTTGCTAAGATAATCAAAAAAGTTAGGAGGATAATCTTTATTTGTTGTCTCTCATAACCCATTTGCCTATTTCTGTTCCAAGTCAAATCTTTACACCAAGAGAATTGTTAACTATCCTATGTTCAAGTCAAACTCTTTCTCACTCCCCTCCCCACAAATCTTGAACTAGTTGGATTAGAGGAGAATCCACTATCGCTTAATAGTGCACAATTTGTATGTCAATGTCTTTGTATTTTTGTGTGGATATTCAAACTTAGATTCACTAAAATCTCATTGTTCCATCCTTCTTTTCAATCATTTTACTAAAGCATATTTTTAATTAAACCCTATATAAAATTAATATATTATTAAGAATATAATTTTTTCACTTATAATTTTCGCAATAAATCATATAAAATTTCATCAAAAATTGTATTTACTTATGCAAAGTTATAACATGTGTAACAATTGTCACACAAAATATGCATGAATGAGTGCAAATAAGAGTTTATATCTATAAAAATATTATTATAAATATGATATGATTTGAAATACAAAAGATATTTATCAAATTTAATATGATTCGACACTTATTATGATCTTTCATTTTTAACATGTATTATTTTATTGATATGCATGCATAATAATGAGTGTAAATTAGAATTTCTTTTGGAATGTTTTTACAAAATAAGATAATTTTCCTCCACTTAATGTGAGTTCTCTTATTTTGCGCTTGAGTATAAAGTAAAACAACATTTAAACTAACAATATTACACCCTTGCTTCACAAGAAACAAAGTAATTTGCTTGCACAAATGGTCAAAACTTAGGGGCTTGTCAAAACTTTGTTTTTTTTTGACAATTTATGTATATTTCTATAACTTAATGGGTTGGTTAGAATTTGTGTATGAATGAAATATATTTACAAGAGATTCTAATCATAATCCATAAGAATAATTGAAGTCCAAGTAAGAATCAATGCATTATGAGAAGGGTCCACTTTTGAAATTGAACCCATCAAATCAAGTGTACAAAATATGTCTCAAATTAATAAATTAACCCTAAGAATTAATTTACTAATTTATTTTCACCTTATTGAGTGACTATTAGCTACTAACATTTTTTATGTAATATTTTAAAGATTATACAAAAAAAAATGTAATAGGGTGCAACTGGGGGAGGGGGAGAGAGAGATAAACTAATAGTAAAAAGGCACTTTCAAGATCTTGTGGAGAAGCAGATAGATAGTGTAGGCCATGGAGGAATAAATTAAGGAGGATGGGTGGAGGGGACTACACCAACTTAGGGCTTCTTTTTCTTTCCATGCATATTACATTATTATTGTTATTATTATTTTTATATAATATATATTTAATTATATTTGTTTAATAATAATATATGCATACACACTGATTCATGTGAAAATATTATATCATTATCACGTATTTTATATTTTTATAAATATAATTATAAAATATATAATATAATTTTATCGTTTCAACTTGTATGAAAAAATATATTTAATATTATTATTAATCTTATTTTAAATCTTTAAAAGTCTGCTTACATAAGATAAAATTTCAATAAAAAAATTAATGGGGTTTAAGCTATCATAGTTTATGTTTATGATTGCATGGGATTCTTAATAGACTTCTTTTTCTCACCACCTTTCATGGCATCAAACACTCTTAGATTGATTATATCTTTTTCTCTATTCTCACTTAATTTGCCTTGTAATTATTATACACCTAATTTAAAAATCACATGCTATTTATGTCTATTTATTTATTTTAAATAAAAATAAATAAAATTATTACCCAATTGTATATTTAATCACTTAACTCAACTAATACATGTATTATTTAACCTATAAAAACGATTGATAATTTTATACACTTTAATTTTTATTCAAATTTAATTTAATGTGCAAATTAAATATTTAGTGAGGCCCATTCTCTATAGAGCCCATGAAAAAAATGGAATTGCTATTGGGCTCAGTCGGCCCAAAACACATAGGTGTTTCTTTAAATGAGCTTTTTTATTTAAAAACATTTAATTTGTAATTCAAAAATGATATTCAAACTTTTAATTTGATTTTAAAGTTTTGATATAAGTGGTTAAAAATTGTAAGAAATGGGATAATAATAATAATAATTAGGTCCCTAATTTTTAATGTACTATAAATAATAGTATACTTTGATAATTTAACAAAATGATCCATATATTTAGTTGTTCTTGAGTTTTGTATATATTCTCACAAGAAAATTACTTGCTACAAAAAAATAAAGTGATTTCTAATTTTTTAGTTCACTATAGCTTAGCAATTGATTTGTTAATAGCTCCATATGAAATATAATTTCATTAAAAATAGCAAAAGGATGGGTTAATTGCATCATAATCCCACCTTCAACATAACCAAATTTTCACATAAAATTCATGTCTGTGATAAATTTTGTCATTCCTAATAGTAGGTACAAAAGAAATTACAAATTTATTTTGTCTAATCTAAAAAAACATAGGTTTAATTACTACTAAGTACTAGAATTATGTTGGTGCCTCTAATTGATTTATAATTTCACAAAAAAAGGTCTTAATTGCATCATAATTTTTGGATTGCCTACGGTACATACATTGTACCATTATAGTTGTTTTTTAAGTATTGTGTCGTCGTTACGAAATTTTTGTTTATATTATAAATACTACCTATTATACGTTTCAAATTTTTATATTTATATGTTTTAAGTTTTTTGTTTATATTTTAAGAATTATTTATTGTTTATTTTAATTTTTTTATAAAATATTTTATATTTTACGTTACAGTTATAAGTCTCGAATTGATAAATATATGGTACAATTGTTGTACCATAGCCATTTTACATGATCTCACCTCTTATAAAATATTTTTTTAAGGAAAACTTTTCATCCATCATAAATTTTGTGATTCGTAGTAGTTAGTGCAAAATTAATTATAAATTTATTTAAAAAATATTTAGTCTAATATCATAAAAAAAAGTTTAAACACTAGTAAATGCCGTAATTATGTTAATACCTCTAATTGATATACAATTTCACAAAAAAAAAGAATATTTTAACTGCATTATAATCCTCCATCAACAAAATAATTTTTTAATGTGAAATTTACGTTCGTGCAAAATTTTATCATCCCTGATAATAGGTGCGATGCTAATTTGTATAAATACTAAAATTATGTGTCAATTAAGCCTTATTACATTAATTAAAAGATAATATTTTAAGATTAATAATTTTTACACAATTAATAAAATGATATCTAACACTCGGGTTAGCTCAATTTATAAAAAAAATTTAATTAACCTAATAGAGTTAAACAACTAAGCAAATACCACCAATTTCAAAGTCAAAATTTTCAGTGTTGCCAAAATTATAAATATATTATTTTTGAATAACATCACTAGCTATCAAATATAAATATACTCAATAAATAGTGTTAAAATATACATAGACAAGTAAAAATAGCTATTTATAAAATACTTAATTTATTGTGCTTTTAGAATTGAAAATTAAAGCACAATGTTGTTAAAAATATTCCTTCTTAAGCCTTAATTATGATTACAATTGAAAGATTAACAGTTAGTTATTTTGTAATTTTAGATTATAGGTATTATAAAACATTTGTGATTAATTATTTTATAACCAATCGAATTTTGATAACAACTTATAAAATAATTTATAAATATAATATTTTTTATTATATTCAACATTATTTTCATATTTATACGTATGTGTATGTGTGTATATATCTATACATATAGCAATTTATAAATTATATACAAAATAATTTATAAATTGTTGTATATAAATATGACAAGAATCAAAATTAAATTGATTGAAATTTATTATAATTAATTATTTTTTTAATTATAAAATCATGTACACCAAAAATTGCGACGTAATTTAATTTTGAGATTTCATTTTAATATAAGTGATGACATATCAAAGTTTGAACAATAGAATGAAAAAAATATATATTTTTTTCAATTGTGTTTTTCTTCACATAATATTTGATTTAAATGCTAATAAATCCATAATTTTTTGGCAAAAATTAGGTTTATTGCCAATAAAAGAGAAGAAATTGTGTTTTGAAATTTTAGAGATTCATCAACCATATTTGAAAAAATCATTAGTTTCCTTAGATTATTAAGTGGTAGCCCCCAAAATAAATTACTAAGAATATATTTACATTTGTTAAAATCAAATATTTACCTTCCATTTTATGTGTTTGTATGTATGTATGTATGCATGCATACATGCATGCACATATATAAAAAGTCAAAATAATGAAACAATAAAAATAGGAAAAATATTATTGCATCAAACAGTATTTTCATGCTATGTCTTTCTCATCACATTTAACTGATGCAATAGTATTCACAATATAATTGCAAAAATAACTTTTTATTTTTAAAATATGGTGACAAAAGTTGAAATTTTAATACGTAACAACATATTTATTATATTTAACGTAATTATCTAATATACAACGATATAAATTAACAAATAACATAATGAGTGTGTTTGAATTTGTAAATTAATAAATAATAAATTAATAAATGAGATGCCACGTGTAACAAGTAAATTGTTTTGTTTTTATTTATTTTGGTAGATATTTATAAATATTTTTATTTAAAATAAAAAAAAGAAAGAAGGAAGAAACCGACATTTTCAAAATTACACAAAAAAATTTAATTAAAATAATACTAAAAATAATATATCAATATGTTACACAAAAGTAAGTTAATTAATTAATAATATTGCTTACTCAAATTTGACCCCTCGATGTAATCTATTCTCTGTGTATAAAGGCTCTACAGCTAGACTCATTCATGCATGTAACAGGCAGATCGATATTTCATTTGAGTGAGAAACCAAAATATGACAAGCTGCTGTTTCAACAAAGCGTTGTTGCTTGTGTTTGTGGTAAGTATAGTCACCAAAACCAGCTGCGCAACAACAAGACCAATTCCCGATGCAGCCTTATGCAGATTTGTGCCGGCAAATATCAAAGCTTGTGCTGATGTCCTCAACGCCGGACGAGTGAATGGCTTCGTGCCTCCAGGATGTTGCCTTGCCCTTAAAGATGCCCAACTAGCTAAGTTTATCTTTAGACCCACAATAACATGTCAGTGTGCTCACTTAAGCATTGCGGGCATCGTTCCCAATCCAAGCCCTCCCGGCAATCCCAGTCCAAGCCCTACTCCAAAACCAGGCCCCAGTGCAAGCCCTTCCAGCAACTCTACTCCTAGCCCTACTCCGACACCAAGCCCCAGTCCGATCTTGACTCCAATGATAAGCCCCAATCAAAGCCCTACCAATAATCCCAGTTCCAGCCCTACTCCAAAACCGGGCCCCAGTCCAAGCCCTACCAGCAACTCCACTCCTAGCCCTACTCCGACACTAAGCCCCAGTCCGATCTTGACTCCAACCATAAGCCCGAATCTAAGCCCTACCAATAACCCCAGTTCCAGCCCTACTCCAAAACCGGGCCCCAGTCCAAGCCCTACCAGCAACTCTACTCCTAGCCCTACTCCGACACCAAGCCCCAGTTCGGTCCTGACTCCAATGATAAGCCCCAATCTAAGCCCTACCAATAACCCCAGTTCCGGCCCTACTCCAAAACAGAGCCCCAGTCCAAGCCCTACCAGCAACTCCACTCCTAGCCCTACTCCGACACCAAGCCCCAGTCCGATCTTGACTCCAACGATAAGCCCCAATCTAAGCCCTTCCAATAACCCCAGTTCCAGCCCTACTCCAAAACAGAGCCCCAGTCCAAGCCCTACCAGCAACTCCACTCCTAGGCCTACTCCGACACCAAGCCCCAGTCCGATCTTGACTCCAACGATAAGCCCCAATCTAAGTCCTACCAATAACCCCAGTTCTAGCCCTACTCCAAAACAGAGCCCCAGTCCAAGCCCTACCAGCAACTCCGCTCTTAGCCCTACTCCGACACCAAGCCCCAGTCCGATCTTGACTCCAACGATAAGCCCCAATCTAAGCCCTACCAACAACCCCAGTTCCAGCCCTACTCCAAAACAGAGCCCCAGTCCAAGCCCTACCAGCAACTCCACTCCTAGCCCGACTCCGACATCAAGCCCCAGTCCGATCTTGACTCCAACGATAAGCCCCAATCTAAGCCCTACCATTAACCCCAGTTCCAGCCCTACTCCAAAACCGGGCCCCAGTCCAAGCCCTACCAGCAGCTCCACTCCTAGCCCTACTCCGACATCAAGCCCCAGTCCGATCTTGACTCCAACGATAAGCCCCAATCTAAGCCCTACCAATAACCCCAGTTCCAGCTCTACTCCAAAACAGGGTCCCAGTCCAAGCCCTACCAGCAGCTCCACTCCTAGCCCTACTCCGACACCAAGCCCCAGTCCGATCTTGACTCCAACGATAAGCCCCAGTCCAAGCCCTACCAGCAACTCCACTCCTAGCCCTACTCCGACATCAAGCCCCAGTCCGATCTTGACTCCAACGATAAGCCCCAATCTAAGCCCTACCAATAACCCCAGTTCCAGCCCTACTCCAACACAGGGTCCCAGTCCCAGCCCTACCAGCAGCTCCACTCCTAGCCCTACTCCGACACCAAGCGCCAGTTCATGTCCTTCTATCTGCAACCTCATTCCAATACAGATCCCCGGTCTGTGTAATTGTCCTCCGTTCGAAGTTAATGCAGTTGTATTCTCTATCTCGGAACAAATTCAGGTTGCATGTGGGGTCAACCTTGGTTTTGACCTCTATCCTACCGCTCCCTGTCCGTGAAGATCGATAGATGTTATATTTCTTATATATATATATATGTAAATAATTTGAAAAATATGACATAATAATTAATTTCACGAACTTTAATAATTAAAAAAAATTTAAGAAAACACAATTAATATAAATAACAGGACGAGCTTCTGATTTATAGATACAATTTTTGTTTCCCTCTACTTGTTATCGCAAGTGCTTACTTCTGTCAACCAATTCAGAAAATAAGATTGAAATTGCATTCAGGGGCTTCAATGTCTCCTTTTAATTTTTGGATCACCCTGATTTTGATAATGTTAGAATTTTAACATCTGGTTTTGATAATGCATGAATTCTTTTTGTTACAAAAAATCAAATTTATGCACATAATTAATTAAATTAAAATAATATTTAAATTTTTACCGACAGAATATTTTATTTTAAATTATGTTCTTACTTAACAACATGCATGATTCATCGACATACACTTATTTTACATAAATAAAAATATTTTTAAATTTAAATTTTTTTAAATTCAGATAATAATTTTATATATTTTAAGATAGATAGTAGTTATTAATTCGAAATAAAATTTAAAATTATAATTGTATTTTAACTTTAATTAAAAAAAAATTAACGAAACATAACTAAAATTTTCCTTTTCTTTCCATTACATTTCTACTTTTTGTATATTTTATTTCCTGAAAACAAAATTAAAAAAAAATCTTTTACCATAAATTATTTTAAGATGACAAAATATAAACTTTAATAATAAAATATCTGCATTACACAAATTTTAACATTAAAATGTTACAATAATCTTATTACTATTAAACATGTGCTTGAATTGTCATTATTTATCATTTATTTAAAAATCTATAAAGAAAGTCATATCAAAGCAAATTCATTTACTTGGTGTAAATTTTGATGCTTAATTTACATATTAGTTAAAAAAATTAATAAAATGATACATAGAATTGTTATCGAGAAATTATGATCAAAAGAAATATATAACATGATTATCTTTTTGTTAAAATAATGAAATTACTATAGGATTTGCAAAATCAAATTAAATATTTCGATAAATTATTTTATGAACTACTTTTAAAAGCAACATCTCCTACTCTCCTTTTTTTTTAAAAATTTTTGGGATCAACTTTTGCTTTATCACAATAGCCTTTGAAAAAATAATTGACATAGCATCATCTAGCTTTAAGGGCTCAGCTTGCTCACATTCATGAATCATCAAACATACAAGGAACCTCACCTTTCACCTGACCAACTTTCTTTCTTCATAACAGAAGCTTACTGTTTTAAGCAAGCATCACTCTTCTTCTTCTTCGAAATCCAGCAGAAAATCAGTCAAGTTTTCGGAATCGTCCACAGCCTCTTCTAGAGACATTACATCATCCTTTTTCGGCTTAGCCTGAAGATTTAAAGAGTGGGGATGAGCGTGTTACGTGTATAGGTTTGATAAGTAGATGAAATGATGAGTGGTTTCAACCATGAGATGCTAATAAAGCAGTGGAATACAATTTTTTTTCCCCAAGTTCTGAAGCACAAGTATTCAACATTGTTGAAGTAATGAATTGGGGTTGGAATAAATTAAGTAACCATAACTATGCAAATATTATCGAGGTAGTGTTATTCCTTGCACTAATAAGAAAGTGCAGCAGATATCAATCATACATTCTAGTTTAGTAAGGAAGTATAGTGGATTTCATTCACCCGTTATAGTTATTTTTTTTAGCTTTTGTGCCCCTTGCTCCTTTTTACCCTTCCCATTCATATGGGTTATGAAATTGATTCAACATTCAACCAAAAATGATTTCACATGCTCCAAATGAGTAAGATGAAGAAATTTGAATCACCTTTGACTTTCGAAGCTGAGGAGTACTTTTCAGGACACTCCAATTCCGTGTAATTTTTTCCTCTTCATCATCGGAATTGGCATTGGCATCGACATCAGCATCGCTATCTTCTCCTTCCTACTATGGCAAATAAGAGTTAAACGCAATTACTCATAAAACAACCAGTAGGACATGCAGATAAATAAACAAAGTAGATCAAGCAATGATACTCACATCCTTTTCACCAATGTCAACAGCTCGTGCCATAGCTTCATCCATGTCTGTCATCTAATTAATAGGGAAACATCAAATAAACAGCAATAGTTAGCTCTGTTTCTTTCTAGTGAGAATTGATGTTTGTTAAAGAATTTGGTTAAGCATAATCACTCTAATAATGAAACTTTTGACAGCTCAAATTGTCAAAAACCGACATATCATTCATATACGCGCCAAACAAATGATTGCAGTGTTTTCTGCATACTAACTGTGAACATGATTCACTCCACCCCATTCTATTTATGTGTTTCACAGGGATTTTCTCTTAACAAAAGTTGTGTTAGGTTGCAACAAATCTGAAAATAAAAATTTTGACTTGTTTGCCATATTGCAAGTGAATGTTGAGTTTAATCTCTCTTCCACCATACCAAAGTCTAAAACTTTAGTTCATTGGTCATTTTTTTACAAATTTGAATTAAAATAACAAGTGGATACAGAGTATCACGCATTCTCTCTTTCTTACAGTTAGAATTTCTCCAACCTCTGTAGTGCTTTCCAAACACAGTTTTCTTATTTAAGAAATAAGATGAAGACCATGGTCCATGCCAGAGAATATTGTAAATACCAGCCATGAGAAAGGGATGGAGGATGTGAAAAGTGTAATTAGGGGTACGCTATGTTTTTTGAGAAGCCCATCTCAGGAATCATCTTCCCAGAAGGACAAGCTATTGTGAAATGTTTTATAAATGCAACCCAAAGCATCTGAGAGTAGCTTTCTTGAAGTCTACTTGTAAAGGTGACACCATTCTTATGTAAATAGTATTATATCATTAAGCACACTGGTCTAGGAAATAGTATGGAGTAAAACATATGCAGTGCTCAATTTAGAACAAAACAAGCACAGAGAAATGAAGAAAAGATCTCTTGAAGTGTAATGAAAATGTATGTGTAAACATGAGAGATAAACCACAAGAAATTCTGTGAAAAACACACAATTTACCAGTGATGTTTACACTTTACCTCAAGTTCTTCAGTCTTCTCCTTTGCTAGAATTTTTGCAAGCTCCTCTCTTGATATGACTTTTCCATGCTGATCAAAGCAAGCAAAGGTCAGCACCAGAAGTATAAGACAGTAGTCATAGTTGCCATTGCAAACACCCAAATGCTTCAGCTAGTTAATGCAGGACTTCAAAAGTTAAAGGAGTCAAATGAGTTAAAAGGTACACAAAAGCATGGCAGACAATTAAGCAAGTAGAAACACCACATGAGACGTTGGTAGCTGAAAAGCCAAAAATACACCACAGCACTCATGCTTTCTTTTCTCATAGCAATTGCTGAGCCAAGTCCTATTTGATTTTCTTTTTACTCAAGCAAATCAAAGAGAAGACAGCTACAAAAGCCCAAACTTTAATAAACACTGAGATACACCTGCAATTACTTGTCTTCCACTTAGAGACCCAAAATTTGGCTTCATAATTAGATTGGCATGAACTTATTAAAAAGTGCGAAAAAAAAATTATTAACCAGCATAGAACATTACCTCCATCAGATAAGCTAGCATGTTGGGAGTTGGTTCATGGAAATCTGGACCCCTGTAGTCAATCACTTCATCTGGATCTTGAATATAGTTCACAGTTGGGTAAACTGGATCTCCACCCCATACTGCAAAGGCCAATAAATTTATCAACCCTCAGAATATTATAAGTACGGGAGATACAACAAATGAGTAAAAATTATCATATATACCCTTTACAACTAAAATATAACCAAGACCATTATGAATGGTTGATGAAGTGACTATATAATATGGAATAACAGATGTCAGTATATAAATTTACTATCATATTACAAAATAAGGGAAAAAGAAAACAAGACTACGGCTACGTTTGGTTTCCTGTATCTAAAAGGTTTTCTGATCTCAAAACAGTTCTGTTTTCTTGATTTGGACACTTGTTTGGCTAACTGTTTCCAATCCTGCTTTTTAATAACAGATAAATGTTGCTTTCTGGCGATTTCATAAATTTTTTGGGATGATCAAACTCAAAATGATGTTTTTGCATGATTTTTTTATGCTGAAAGGAATCTTACTTTTCATCAACAAGGTACAAGAAAACCTAATTCTAATAGCGATTCAAAAGTATTACCATCCAGAAAACACAGAAAACCATTCTACAAACATGATTTTGATAAAAGAAAATGAGAAGCCCATCAATTATGCCTCAAACAGGCTAAACAACACAGTCAATGCTGAGAAGATGCATTATGAAATTTTGACATGCAGAGGTGGATGGGGTAAGTAAATCTTTTTCTTTTGTACAAAATATATTTATATCAAATAAGCAAACACCACTTAACTGACTAATACTGTATGATACTTGCAAAATATTGAACTCATTATGTCAAAGGGATAGATTGAGGTGATGAATCAAAATGATAACAAACAAAGACATGGACATATACACAAGTTAGCCAAGGAATAGATACTTTGTTTTATTTGATCTTCCCGCATTCGCATTGCTAAAGGATCCCTTTTAATGCGAATATCAGTCCCCATCATTATGCGATATTCTTGATCTGTTTGACGTGAAAACATTTCAATTAGCTGCATATTTTCATCTTCACCAGTCTCTTCATAATGTTTCTGAATAGCTTCACGTGAGGTGTCCCTCTTCCACGCTTTTACCCATTCAGAGTAGTATGCAATAGGTCCTATTCTTTCCAGCCTCTCTTGTTCAGCTCTAAGTCTACCAAAATGAACAAAATATCATATTTAATTTCACTTGCAGAAATGCCACAAGTTTTTCAATTCAACTGATCTGATTGTGAAGTGCTTTAAAGAAACATGAGAAACAAGAGTAAGGATGAGTGAAAATAAACTTTGCTTCTTTTTTTCAATCATCTCTTATGGAAAGCATGAGAGTTTCACGCAGATTGTGATAATTCTGTGGGTAAATTTCAAAGATATTAGCACAGCAGAGAATGTTTTGCTCTCTTTTCTTGTCTTACATATCCTTTTAAAACAGGATTCTTTTTATTCAACATGAACAAGGTCACATCACATAGGTTTGTACATATTTTTTCTTACTTTTCAGGCATTTGGTTGAAGCTATCATGAATATAAATATTTCAGCTTGGAATTGCTAGGGAGAGCTTGATTGAAAACAACATATAAAATCTGATTAACTAGTTTTGCATAGTGTCCTACATGATTTGAATGACTTGCTGGTGGCTAGATCTTTAAAAATCACACAACTATTTAAAGGCACTTCCCTATTCAATTATGTAGCACTACCTAATAAGCAGAATCCTTTTTGACTTTCCTTCTTATGAACAGTTTATCTGAATAAGACAAAAGAAAAAAGAAACTTCGAACTATTTCCTACCAGACGTAATTGAATGAGAGTCTTGCCATCACTGGAAAGAACTATACTTGATTTAATTTCGATTCTAAAGAAAAAAGTCGTGGAGCTGAAATAGCTCAATCAGATCGCCTTTTAAAAGATTACATGGTATGATCCAGTTCATCCTTTGGTACTTTCAATTGGCTAGAATTCGTTATGTGAACGAAACTAGAAGTTAGTAAGAGGAATCTTGAATTAAGAAATAGATTCTAAAAGCTAACTAGAAGCTAAAAAAGGGTATCTTGAGCAATTGCAATAATCAACGTCATTGCTTGTGTGCAATTGGAAAGAGAAATCAAGAAATAGAAGATATGTTAAAATAAATATTAAATCATGGAATTAAGAGCCTCTGTATGTATGCATGAAACCTTTCTTCCTTGAAAAGATGCCGTCTGGCTCTGTAAAGAGAAGTTTCAGTTAATGTTGGATGTTCACCATAAAGCTTTATTTGCCCAGTCTCTGCCATTGCTTTGAGAAAAACCTACAAAAACCAAATTAAGTTCCGAGTCAAGCTAGAAGAAATAAAATTATTGTCTTTTGAGCAAGAGCTGAACTGTGTGCAAGTGCATTACACTATAGCAATCAAAGATGCCCATCCTTTTATTATCAATTATTTAATTCTTACTTCCACTAACCGTTTCAACATCAGGCCTCCTTCTTTGCCATCTGGACCATTGTTCCTTGTCTGCCTTTCTCCAGTTCCACCATAATTCTTCACTAGTTAGTGGTTCCTCTATTGGCTTCTTCACTTTAGGATCAATGAATGGATGAGGGCGTCCAAGTTTCTTGTCTAGTTCAAATCCAGTTTCTTCTTCTTCCAAGGGTTCTGACTGATAAACAACGTACCCAGATGAGGAGTCTTTAGAATCTTCTGCTGTGTCCTCAGAAACTTCAGGTGTCACAGAAACACTTGATTCCATAATCACTTCAGAAGATTCAGCTGCAGCAACAGATGTTTTATACTTCTTCCTTCTACTCCCAGGATGTTTTCCATAAGATGGAGATCCTGTTGATTCACCAGTTGGCCCAGGAGCTCTTGCAGCCCTTACTCGACTGACAGTGCCTTCTGGCCAGTACTCCTCTCCTGGAATACTTGCACGAGCACCAGAGGCCGGTTCAAGCTGCCCAGATGTTGAGTCCATATAACTATAGTAAGGAGGACGTTCAATGGAGACATATTCGGATGATTCATCATTCTTCTCACACCTTATATGAGAAAGTACAGAAGCCCTCCTTGGGTTCACACCAATTCTAATTTGCAATATTCCAGCTGGAAATGAACCTACAAATGATGTCTGGATAGTTTACAGAAAATTTTACATGTCACAAGAAAAACATACAAAATAGAATAAAATATACTAATGTTAAACTAATTAAATGTCTATTTGCCTCCGAACAAACCAAGGATATGTAAACCTGCATTGTGCATTTATTGCCGCTTTGGAATTCAGAAAATGGTTTGTACACCTCAACTAACCTAGATTGATTGGTGTACTATGCCCAAATGTATTGAATTTTTTTTTAAAACTCCCCATTTTTGATTGGGAGAGGAGTAAGTAAGAGGAAGATCTTTTTTTCTTCTTCTTTTTTTTTAATTCTTTATTAGTTTGAATATGATTCAGGATTATAATTTGCTTTCCTCTTCTACATTTTGCCAGTGAACGTAGAGAATTAAACTAGAAGCATTGAGGATAAATAGGTATAAAAAGAATCATTTTACATGAAAATAAAGTAATTATACTCGGCACGCCAAAAAAGTAAAGTAACTCACACAACAGCTCCCATCTTAAGACTGTCACAATCCAAGGAAAATAACTACCATAAGTATTAGGCAATTAAAAAATAGCTACAACAAAATATCAGGCTATCTAATGCACTCTCCCATCTTAAGACTATCACCACCCAGGCAAAATAACCGCTAAAATATCAAAATGAAAATAATATATCCACCCCATGTAGTCTTGAGGAGACCAAGAAAGAAGAAATAAAATAAACACACTACTGGAAATTAGTAACCGTAAACAATAGAGAAAACTGAAAAAATAAAACCTGAAAACGATTGAAGTTTGGCTTTCTGGCAACAATGCCATCTGAATAAACCACAACTCTCAATCCTCTACCTGTCATAGCCCATGAAAAAATAAAAATAAAAAAGGAGATCATACGCAAATAGAATTTCTCACTTCTCATTCAATCTTGAAACGCTAATTTAGAAGCAAAAAGTAACAATTTCATCTTAATAAACCAATCTTCAAAGTAATTACAATAAATTATTAACAAAAACAGACCTTGATACATCCGCGCAGCTGATAGCGACACCATTTTTACTTAACTCGGTATATGGCATGTAAAGTTTCTAAAGACTGTAAAAGAAAACAAAGTTGAAACCAAACAACCAATAAGTACAAACAAATCCCAGAAACCAATTACGAAACTTCAATGAGAAAAATTAAAAAAAAACATAATAAACAGTTGTTTGGTGCTTTTATTCTGTAAAATTGTATCCAAAATTATACATAGACTCTTTAAATTGTAGCGAAAACCCCCAAAGAAACCTGATATAGAAAATCTTATCCAGACAGGAGCTTATACCGCGAAACAAATCAATGAAAGTGAAGTTGGAGAGAGAAAGAGAGAAAAAAAAACGCACCGTTTTACAACGGAAAGAGATTAATCAACGAGGAGAAGCCGAGGAATTCTTTTGCTCTTGAAGCTCTTCGCAACAATATTAGAATTTCAGGGTTCGGCTATGGAGATTTTGAGCTTCGGGTTTTAGCTGCCGGTTCGCGTGGGAACTTCGGGAAGTATTATAAAAAAATGGATAAGATGGAATCAAACGCAGCGTTTTATTATTAAGAAAAATAATATTTATAATATGAAATATTATTATTAAGAAATTAATAAATAATATTTATGAAAAATGTAGCCAAGTACGGGGCTTAATTGAGTAATTTGTACTGCAAGTTATAAATGACATTGCATTGGAAAAAATAATTTTATTTTTAATTATTAATTAATTTATTTTTAAACCAATTAATGACACCAGATGATGACGTGTTCCCCAACTGTCTGAATAAAAATAAAATATAATCAACAGTTAATTTAGAAAACCCAGCAGCCAATCGATAAGATTAATGAATTCCAGTTCTCAGAGCATCAACATATATTTGATCTAATTTACATTTCAACCCCTAAAATTTTCGTATATTCTCGAATGCGCCCCTTTCCCGTAACGGTGAGCTCGCACAACACACGAGATTACGAATATTATGCGGAGTGATAATTTTTTAATATGATTAATTAATTTATAATAATATAATATTAAATTTATAAATTTAAATTAATATAATTAATAATTATATTTTGATTAATTATTTAAATAAATATATAAAATTAATTTATTTATAATTTAATAATTTTTAAATATTTTAAAAATTATATTTATATTGAATTAATTTTAACAAGTATTTCGTTACATTAAAAATAATATTAGTAACCGCTTATATAACGATGCAGATGATTCTGTTACTCAACCTCCCTTCCTTGCAAATACCGTCAACATTCAAGAATTAACTACTTCGTCTGCTTCAATCGCTAGAGTTTGTATTAGTTTCTCTGATCAGATTCACGAGTTCGTCGTGTGTAAACAAGCGTTGTGGTTCGTTTGATTGGAAGATCAAGTGTCTGAAGAATGCTTGCGAAATGGTGACGAATTTAGGGTTTTGGGTTGAGGATTTTGATGGGTTTTTTACGCAGTACGTCGTGATATCGTTTGATCACTGAACTCGATTTCTTACTTTCTTTCGAGGTTTGAGCTCTCTTCTATATTTTCGGATTCTAAGTGCTGAACTCATTTTATCAGCGGTTATTGATTTGTATTGATACATTGCAATTGGGTTTACTTTGAGGTGTTGGAATCATTAGATTTTGCTTCTTTTTTATTCTTTGATTGATTGGAGAAATGTTTTTAGGAGAATTTAAGTTGTGAAGTTTATTGGGTTGTTCTCTTGTTCGTTTTACAAGATGAAGAGAATCAAAAGTGAGTCTGGTATTGGCGCTAGGAGGTTTAGATTATCGCATTTGTTGTTGGGCATAGGCATACTATACTTGGTTTTCATAGCAGTTAAGTTCCCACGTTTTTTAGAGATTGTGGCAATGTTAAGTGGAGATGATAATTATATTGGACTGGATGAGAAACTGGCAGGGGACAATGGAGATTCAGATCTGAGTAAACCACTCTTTAGTTCTGTTTATAAGGATACTTTTCACCGGAAGCTAGAAGATAATAAAAACCTAGAGGCGCCACTGATGCCTAGGCAGGTACTTTTGAAGAATGGAAAAAATGCGCCCATAAAGCCACTTCAGTTTCGGTATGGTCGAATAACGGGTGAAATTATGAGGCAAAGAAATAGGACTAGTGAGTTGTCAGTGCTTGAAAGAATGGCAGATGAGGCGTGGACATTAGGGTTGAAGGCATGGGAGGAAGTGGATAAGTTCGATGCAAAGGAGTCTGTTCGAGGTGATGTATATGAGGGGAAGCCTGAATCTTGTCCTTCTTGGGTATCCATGAGTGGAGAAGAGTTAGTGAGTGGGGATAGATTAATGTTTCTTCCTTGTGGGCTTTCTGCTGGATCTTCTATTACGGTGGTGGGAACACCTCATTATGCACATCAGGAGTATCTGCCCCAGCTTGCGAGGAGAAGGAACGGTGATGGTTTAGTTATGGTATCCCAGTTTATGGTTGAATTGCAAGGATTGAAGTCTGTGGATGGAGAGGATCCTCCAAAGATTCTACATTTGAATCCTCGACTGAAAGGAGATTGGAGTCAATGGCCTGTCATTGAGCATAACACATGCTATAGAATGCAATGGGGGACGAGTCAGAGATGTGATGGCTTATCATCTAAGAAAGATGATGACATGCTTGGTAATATTTATCATGTTCAAAGGTTCAACCCTGGTGCTACTGTAATTCTCCTTAGCTTCTTTTGCAATTTTCACTAACTCTTAACACATGGTTATAGCTTCGGGAGAATATATTTTCACTTTTGCAGCCATCAAAGGGGTAACAAGGAAATTAAAAGTTGTAATTTAGACTACAATTTTCAATGAAACTAATTGTGATTAGTTGGTCTTTGTTAAATAACAATATAAGTTTATTATATGCTAGAAAGGAAAAGATAGATGAATCTTTTCAATGGATTTCTTATGACCAAAAGGAGGCATAAGATTTCCTATTATCAAATGGCTGAATTAAAATTAAAACAAAAAATAAAAAGGAAAAGAAAAATGTGCACGTTCTTTTAACATGTAGTAACTAGTAATTAACACTATGGTTCAATATTAGGTTTAAGTTAACTATCATTCAAAGTTGGCCTGGATGTACCTCAAAATTTCTTACATGCTATCCAACTACTTAAGAACATAGTTTACGAAATGAAAATTTATTTCTTGAACCGTGAATCTATCCCAAATATTATTATTTCCTTTTTAGGTATCAAGTGAAGGGTTACTTCTTACTTATGTCTTTTTCTATCTTGTTTGGAGCTGACAGAAATGAATAATACTTTCCTTATAGTATAAATGGAGAATGAGGTGATGTGTGCATGTTTTGAAGTATGTCGTGCATAGGCATGATTGAAATGAGGGGTTGATCATATTTGGTTTAATTCTAACGCAAGTTGATTCTTGCTGAACATGCTGTGTGTGTTTCATTATTGCGGAAAGTAATTGATGCTCCTTAGACACTGAAAGCAGTTGTCTCTGATGTAGTTTAACTTGTTCTTTTCTTTTTTTCTTTTGAGCTCTGATGTATAGCGATTGACTTTTAATCGTTTTTTAATGGATCTATTTGGCAGTTGATGGAAATGTAAGATGTGAAAAGTGGATGCGAAATGATGTTGTAGACTCGAAGGACTCCAAAACAGCCTCTTGGTTCAAAAGATTCATTGGGCGTGCACAGAAACCAGAAGTTACTTGGCCATTTCCTTTTGCAGAGGGTCGATTGTTTATCCTGACCCTGCAAGCTGGTGTTGAAGGATATCATATTAATGTTGGGGGTCGGCATGTGACTTCATTCCCTTATCGGATGGTATGTTCATGATGATGAGAAAGGGATATTAACCATTAAACAGTTCTTTATGGGTCTTAATCACATGGGGAAATGCTGCTCAATTGCATTTCTGGTGTTGCACTGCTTATTGGTAATGGGAAAACAGTATTTGTCAGTGTTCACATTTTTTTGGGGCTTTCACTGTCTATAACGGGTTCCCTATCTTTGATCTTTTTCGAAAATCTTTTTAGTTCTGAGAAAATATTTGCTTTTTGGATGTCATCGTCATCCTATCAATCATCATGGCTAAGTTTCTGTTACAACCCTCTGTATTTCCTCAGGTCTTCTCAACTGCAGAAAATGTATAGATTTTGTGAGTCTGCTTAATAGCCATTTTATCACAATGGCCTATCCTGTGTTCAATTAATATGATCCCTCAATTTTCACTTTATTTTTATAATAACGAACTATTTCTTCTCCATTTTAACTTTTTGTTGCATTGAGCCAAGACATAGCCTTCCTGATTTCCTTTTCACTCTGCCTTCAGGGATTTACACTTGAGGATGCAACAGGTCTAGTGGTCAAAGGAGATTTGGATGTCCACTCAGTTTATGCTACCAATCTTCCAGCTTCTCATCCAAGTTTCTCCCTTCAAAGAGTATTGGAAATGTCACCAAAGTGGAAATCCGATCCTTTACCTAATCGTCCTATCCATCTTTTTATTGGAGTTCTTTCTGCTACTAATCACTTTGCAGAGCGCATGGCAATTAGGAAAACTTGGATGCAATCTTTGAAAATTAAGTCTTCAAATGTTGTTGTGCGTTTCTTTGTTGCACTGGTATGATCTTTTTTTCTATCTTTATCAAGAACTTGGGTGAATTTTGAGTTTTAACTTGCTGACATTCTTAAGCAACGGTCATTGTTCTGTCACTTCCTTTGCAGAATTTCCTTTTGGACACTATCCAATGACTATCTGATCCTTATTATATTTGCATTCTTTTTAGTTTTCCTACTAATTTGCAAAATCACCTTGTAGAATCCAAGAAAGGAGGTGAATGCTGTGCTGAAGAAGGAAGCTGACTACTTTGGTGACCTTGTCATATTGCCTTTTATGGACCGCTACGAGCTTGTGGTTCTTAAAACCATCGCCATTTGTGAGTTTGGGGTAAGTCAAATTGTCAATCTGCATATTGGAATCCCATTTTTTTTTAAACTTTTGTAGGTTTTATTGTTTGGTATTTCCATTAATGCACTTTTATTCTGGTTTTTTATTTTCTGCACTTGCTGAGTTTGATCTGTAGTTATTAAACCATCAATTCCTTCATGCAGATTCAGAATGTGACAGCTGCTTACATCATGAAATGTGATGATGACACATTTATCAGGGTGGACACTGTCTTGAAAGAAATAGAGGGCATATTTCCAAAGAGGTCCCTTTACATGGGCAATCTCAACCTCTTACATCGACCTCTGAGAACTGGAAAATGGGCTGTCACTTATGAGGTATGCAATTCTTGTGTGATTTTATGTGAATTTGACTTTACCAGTTATCATCCATGATGAAATTGCTCGAATTAATGATGTTGCTGTCCTCTCTGAGTCTGGATGATCAGCATATTTGTGTCAGAAAATATGTATGAAGTAAGCATCCAGTTATATATAGGAGATAAGAAGTTTGTCTCATTTTTGCAAAGCAACAGAAGTTCTCTCATCCTATATATTCACAAGCAGCTGTGTTATGATCTGCTTGAGGTGTTTTTCAAGATACTACCTTATGCACTCTAAACTTTATCGAATTTGGGCCCCCCACCAAACTGTCCAATCTTTGGGAAACATGAAACTATGGTCATTGACCGTGTAGGTAGGTGGACATGATGGGAATCAAACCCTTGACCTTGAAGAAGCAAACCACAGGCCTGACCATTTGGCTAATCACTATGGGTATCTAGCTTTAAATTAATACAAGCCTATGCTTTCAAAACTCAATCCTCTGCTTCTCCATCCAACTAGAAACATTCTAGGTTGTACTTTTAAATACTATTTGCTAAATATTCATGAAATGGAATTAGATCTAAGCTCTGAAGCATATATGCAAAAGCTGACAAGAGCTAACACGTCCAAGTTTTTGTGTTCCCACTGGATCCTTTTTTTCCTTCCCTTTGGAGCCACCAATATTCACTTCTGCTGGTGATACAGTATGATGCTTTCTAGGTTTTGGATCCAGATGGTTACTATTTTGGTTACTGTTTGGGTTTTGATTGTATTTTTGTTTTTGTAGAACTCAAAAGGAATATCCCATTTAAGATTATGCGTGTTATAATTTCTAATATCCTAAAGACTGTTGTCTAATGATGCAGGAGTGGCCAGAAGAAGTATACCCTCCATACGCGAATGGGCCTGGATATGTAATTTCCAGTGATATTGCAAAATTCATTGTCTCTCAACATGGAAATCAGAGCCTAAGGGTCAGTGACACCAATTATTATACCTACTTTCTTGCATTTGGAGGATGCTCTCCTTTTTTTGTGCTTCTTCAATTGTCAACTGAAATATACTAGTTTCTACTTGGTTGCAGCTCTTCAAGATGGAGGATGTGAGTATGGGAATGTGGGTTGAACAATTTAACAGTTCCACGGCTGTTCAGTACTCTCATAGCTGGAAGTTTTGTCAATACGGATGCATGGAAGGTTATTACACTGCACATTACCAATCTCCACGGCAGATGATCTGCCTTTGGAACAAGTTGTCAAGAGGCCTAGCTCATTGCTGTAACTTCAGATGACGAGCCGCTCTTATTGCTTGTATTCATCACGTTTCTTCCCAATGCCACTCCTGACTTGCACCTTGTATCCAATTTTCATCCACGAATTGGGGCTTCAGAGATAGCTGCGTTGAGTTTCAGCCTGTGTTTTCGGAGGATACTGATTGCTTATTCATTGTATTCGTTGCAGCAGAGAGTTAGGTCCTCACATTTTTGTGCGTGAGTAGAACAGAGTGCAAATTGTAGAAGTATGTTAATGTTGTCGTATATGATATTGACCCTCGAAATATCAAGTTAGGTTGGTGAAGTTACTAATAACTTGCATCAATTCAAGAAAATTCTCTCATCTATCCCCTTTTCTCGCCCCCTGTTTACATAAAATTGATAACTTTAAGCTGTTTCTTTTACACTTCTCTAAGTTATATATCACGTAGCTGTTAATCTTTGTTATGCAGGTTTTGAAGCATGTATTTGCGGGCATAAAAAGAGAGAAAGAAAGAAGCAAAGTTGTAAGCTATTGCCTGCCTTTGGTGTAGATTGGAAATCATAATGTGACTTGGCTTTAATTTGGTTTGGCAATAAAGTTGGAAGAAGTCTTGTTCTACGCCATTACTCCACCAAAAGCTTCATTCCATTGATAAGGCTGCCAACTACAATATGCTTGTAACCCACACCTTTGGTTCTTTCTTTCTTTCTTTTAAAATAAATAAATAAATTTGAGTTTTTAGCAAATTATTTATTATTATTATCTAATTTAATAAAAATTTACATACATGCACGTATTTTTAAATTACTAATAGTAATAAATAAAACATATCTATGTGGTGTTATTAACTAAAAATATCGTTCAGTATTTTTTTTTAAATTTATAATTAATCAAAATATTATATAATTTATATATTAAATGAATATATGATTTTTTTTCTCAATATCAAAATGTGCATATTGAATGACATGATATTATAATTAAAATATATAATAAATAAATTTTAAAATTATAAAATTTAATCACATAGCAGATAAATGTCAATTTGCTTATTGCATTATAAAAAATATATATTTTAATAAATTTTGATATGTCGGCCGTTACTAATTCAAAAACCAATTTTTGTGGACCCCATCAACGGGGTCTTACCTAAACCGAAGATGTCTCACAACTTCAGACCTATCTCTTTCATCAACCACCATTCTTAACTCCGCCACGTGTCACTCCCTGACCAGTGCTTTTCTTGACTCCGTGGATAACATAAACGAAAAGATTAAGTTATCGGTTGCGACAAATCTTCGGGGCCCACATCACTTACCGGCACCCATCCGTTGCGACCTGCGCGGTCATGACGCGTTCCACCAGTTTGTCGGCACCAGCTTGATCGCGCCACGTTTTCTCTCGTAAAGACAAAAGTAATCCTTTTTCGCCACGTGGCGTACTTCTGTCACGTGAAGGTGAGAAATGTCTTTCTTGCACTCAGGACTGTCGACGGCATTATCCGTTGTGTACTCGCTTTTAAAGTTGGACTGACACGACACCGTTCTGTAAGACAAAATTTGTAAGAGACTTGACGTGTCCGTCATTTTGTGGAAGTGTCACTGTGTTTGATTGCTATGGGGCCCAAGAACTGGGTGCAAAAATAAAAAGAATGACGTGGCCTTTCGCCGATCACATGCTATTTTTAGTGGATAAGATACCCTTATCTGTATGTTAATTTACAAAATTAACCCCTTCGGATTTACTTGGTATTATAATATTTAAAAAAATAATTTTAAATAGAATTTATAACATTTATTTCTATAAAGACGTAGGCACGCTTGGAATAATATATGTGTTTATAATTTGCATGTCACTTTGCTTAAACATGAAGGCAAGAATAACCCAATTCATCATATCATATGTTTATATTGTATGTGATATAATGAATAAGCACAACTCAAACTATTAATAATTAATATTGTTAGTCGTATTTTATTTAGTTTCTCTAATAATTTAATATTAAAATATAAATTTACATTAATAATTAAATATAAATATATTTAAAAACTATAATTTATTTCATAAAAATATAATTATATATATTACATTATTGTGTCATATCTTGCGAACGAAGTTAAATTTATAAATTAATTAATAATAATTTGTAATGATTTTGCTTGTTATAATGCAAATATCCTCGCTTAGCAATTTTTTTTTAAAAATTAAATTGTAATATTTATATTTTTTACACGTTAAATTTTTAATTCAAATTTATTATTAATGCATTAATGCTAATTATTTTTTTTATAGTCGAGTTTTGAGTGATAGTTTATTTTTTAAATTATGTTTTATATTATAAATAAAAATTAATGATAAAAAATACTAAATTTGAAAATTTTAACAAAAAGACAATCAATGAAAGTCAGCAATTGTATCCTGACTTCTGCGATCTTTTAAAAGTGGGAGAAGGTGAGACAAATGTATGGGGCAGTATTGGCAATAAGAAAAAGAAACTTGGTTATATTGTCAAATCAAGCCGTGGCACTGAAACGTCGACAAGGGTAATATGGTAATTACATCTTCAGGATCTTTAAAACCCCACCACCTTGTCTCTCTCCTCTCTTCTTGGTCTGTCTGCGTTAACTCTCCCTTCAATTCCGCTTCCACTCTGTGTCTGCATTAAAAGAATGATACTGAAAAGAGGTGGACAACCGAAATCAACACCAACAAAAAAAATAAATAAATAAATATGTAAAAATGAGGAATTCAACCCCACAAACAGCTAATCATCCTCAGATATTTTCTTTCCTTCGAATCAAAATGCTAAAGCAATCACGTAGGTCTTGCCTTTTTAACATTTATAGCAGCCACCAACCAATCTTATTTCTATAGTCTTTTCCTCTTTCAAGAATCTCAACGGTTGCATTTATCTCCTCCTTCATTGACCCTTTAACGGCTATGTTTCCTGCTTCTCCTATTTCTACATAGCAATCTCTAAAGACAGAAGCTTTATCATTTGCTATAGAGAAACAAGCATACCCAGATGGATTTCGATTCGTTCTTGACGTCCTTGGGGACTTCCTGTTTGATATTTGTGATTTTGATGCTTCTTTTCACGTGGTTGTCACGGAAACCAGGGAACAGTGTGGTGTATTATCCGAACAGGATCTTGAAAGGTATGGATCCATGGGAAGGCGGGTCGAGGACCAGGAACCCGACTGCGTGGATCTGGGAGGTTATGTCTTCTACAGAGGAGGATGTCATAAACATGTCTGGGTTGGATACTGCTGTCTACTTCGTTTTTATGAGCACTGGTTTGTCTCTTTTGTTCTCCCTTTCTTTCATTTCTCTCTTTATCTGTGTTTTTGTTTTTGTTTAAGTGGATTCTGGTTCTTGCTTCTTTTGAGGAATGATTTGAGTGTTTCTGTTTGTTGCTTTGATTTATTTGGAGTAATTTTGAGTTTGTGATTGTTTTTTTTTCTTAGTTTGTACTTGTTTCCGAAGTATAATTAATTAATGTTTCACTTTCGATGAATTTCATATTGATTCTCCAAAATTTCTCTCTCTTTATTGATTTATTTTAATTGTGGAAAAGTAGGTCATTTTTTTTTCTTGCATAAGCTTCGTAATCTGTTTAGTACCTTTTATCCTTTAGGAATATGTGAATGATTTGTGCAGCTGGTTGGTTACAGAAACTGTTATTCATATGCTGTGACATAGCATCTTCAGAAGTTTTTTACAAGGAAATGCATTTTTTTTGGAGAATTTCTTTTACTGCTATTCTGCCTAGCACTTCAAGTGAGAAATCTATGCATTTTTGGATGTTTTGAGGTGTAGGTTGGTTTTACTTCCATTACAAAACATATTCCGGTGAATGTTGCCCTCTGACATAAAACATTATAACAGAACACATTTGTTGATGTCTAGGTTGAACGAAAATTGAGTGATCTCTTATTGATGATGAATTATCACTTGTTAGACAAGGAAATTTCCAATTGTTGTTCCAATTTTTTGTTGGAGTTAATCAGCATTTGATGAATGTATTATAATCCTTTGCTTTTGGACAAGCTTTTTGTAGTAGTTCAAGGTTTTTGTATTATAATTTTTATATTGCACTGCTTGGCCCAAATATATTGAGTTTTTGTGAAGATATACATTCCAATGGTCAGCATTTTAATTTTCCAAATTGATGTGTCAGTGTTGGGAATACTGGTTTTATCTGGCATTTTTCTGCTACCACTTCTTGTGCCAGTTGCTGTGACTGATGATAGCATAAGGTCATCAGCCACAAATTCCACAAGCAAAGGGACTTTCAGTGATCTTGACAAGTTATCTATGGGAAATGTCAAAGTAAGTGGTACAACCTGGCGTGAACTTTGAATGAATTGGCTTTCATCAGTTGTTACTCTGTCATGATTTATTGGGGCTCATCACAAAGTTGCTGTGGTCATTTTAAACCACTAAGAATATTTGTATTCCAAATTCAAATGGAATCTTCCAACTGCAACTTTATCGATAAGCTTGTCTCTTTTGTACAGGAGAAGAGTACAAGGTTGTGGGCGTTCCTGATAGCTACCTATTGGGTTTCCTTCGTTGCCTATTACCTGTTGTGGAAAGCGTACAAACATGTTTCTGAGCTGAGAGCTGAGGCCCTAATGTCCCCTGAAGTGAGACCACAGCAATTTGCTGTTCTAGTAAGGGATTTGCCTGCTCCTCCTAAAGGTCAATCCAGAAAGGAACAGGTTGATTCTTACTTTAAGTCTATCTATCCAGATACATTTTATAGATCGATGGTGGTCACAGACAACAAAGAGGTATGCAGTAATTGGCTGCTTCTTGTCATTCTTCCACTCCTTACTCTTTTGATTGGCACATTATTTTTCTTGTTCAAGAAATACATTTTTGTTGTATTCTTTTGCTTTCTAATTCTTTCATATCTTTTTCTAGTGATATTTTGGTTTCAGCCTCGTTCTAACTGTTTATTAGTCTCCAGGTTATAAATTGATAATTTTGCATTCAAATATAAGTTATATAAAGGTTGTTCTTATTTTTGTATTTTTCAAGGAACATGTATTCTGATTGCCAAAAATAATTAGAAAAAAATAAGGATCAATTGATGAGGCGATTGTCTCCCTAAATCATGTAGCCTGTGGTATGTTTTACTCTGGTGGTGCTTTATATGATTCTGTGTTTATACAGGTTAACAAAATCTATGAAGAGTTGGAAGGGTACAAAAAGAAGCTCGCACGTGCTGAAGCAGTATATGCAGAGTCGAAACAAAGTGGCAAGCCTGAGGGAACAAGGCCTACTGTCAAAACTGGCTGCCTTGGTTTTGTTGGCAAAAGAGTAGATGCAATAGAATACTATAATGAAAAGATCAATGAATTGATCCCAAAACTGGAAGCAGAACAAAAAGTCACTCTGAGAGAGAAGCAACTAGGTACCGCACTGGTCTTCTTCAGCAGTAGGGTTGCTGCTGCCTCTGCAGCTCAGAGTATTCATGCCCAAATGGTTGACTCATGGACTGTCATTGATGCACCTGAGTCTCGTGAAGTAATATGGACTAACTTTAAAATGAAGTTTTTTGAGAGGATAATACGACAGTATGTGGTTTATGTCATTGTGGCTCTCACCATTTTGTTTTACATGATTCCAATTGGGTTTATTTCTGCACTAACAACCCTGGATAATCTGAAGAAAATTCTTCCATTTTTAAAGCCAGTTATAAATATAGCTGCGGTTAAGACAGTGTTGGAAGCCTACCTCCCCCAAATTGCACTCATAGTGTTTTTGGCTTTGTTGCCAAAGCTTCTTCTGTTCCTATCCAAGGTTGAGGGGATTCCTTCAGAGAGCCATGCAGTAAGGGCTGCCTCGGGAAAATATTTCTATTTCACCATATTGAATGTTTTTATTGGAGTCACAGTGGGTGGAACATTGTTCAGTACATTCAAGTCTATTGAGAAGGATCCGAACTCTGTTGTTACCTTACTGGCAAATAGCCTCCCCGGAAATGCAACTTTCTTCCTTACATTTGTGGCTCTGAAGTAAGAATAAACTTCATATAATCTTTTTATTGTTACTCTCTCTTCTTCTCCTTGTGTCCTTCAATTTTGAACTGTGTTTGCTTTTCCTTTTGATATTAAAGTTTCTAATTGGATCTCAGATTCTTTGTTGGCTATGGGCTGGAGTTATCTCGAATAGTTCCTCTGATAATATATCATCTAAAGAGGAAGTACCTTTGCAAGACTGAAGCTGAGCTGAAAGAAGCTTGGTTTCCTGGAGATCTTGGCTATGGAACTAGAGTTCCTGGTGATATGCTTATTGTCACAATTGTCCTTTGCTACTCTGTCATAGCCCCTTTGATTATCCCATTTGGTGTTGTGTACTTTGCCCTTGGTTGGCTTATCCTCAGGAATCAGGTAATTGCCCTGCTCTTATGATTATCACTTGTTCTGGGGATGTACTTGAATTCTTATTGTCTTTCCCTGATACAAGAAAAATGAGGTACTTTAGGTTTTCCTCACCATCACTCAGGTTTCATGGGGTTCTTTTTCTCTTGATAGCTTTCTTTAGTAGAAAAGAGATAAAGCACAATGCATGTTTCCAACTTTTTTTTTGGCCATGCTTTTAATTAAGAATGTTATAACTTCTTAATGGCACAGTTACTTTACCTATATAAAGAACACTGGTAGTGTAATTTGTTTTTCTATCCGTGCTAATGTCTTGTTTATTGAGTTTTGTTCTTAACTACAGGCACTCAAAGTTTATGTTCCATCATATGAGAGCTATGGAAGGATGTGGCCTCACATTTTTGTCCGTGTTGTTGCTGCTCTGCTGCTGTATCAGGTTACCACGGTTGGCTTCATTGGGTCAAAGAAATTCTTGTACTTTCCACTCCTAGTTCCACTTCCTATACTCTCCTTGCTCTTTATCTATGGCTGTAACAAGAAATTCTATAAATCTTTCTGTCACACGGCTCTTGAAGTGGCTAGCCGTGAATTGAAGGAAACACCTAATATGGAGCATATCTTCAGATCTTTCATCCCATTAAGCTTGAGCTCGGAGAAGCTTGATGATGATCAGTATGAAGATGCTTTATCACAAGTTTCACGGTCAGGATCAGTTGTATGATTGTGGATATGTGTATCTCCTCTAAATCTTTGTGGTATTTACAGTCTTGAAGCTGAACCTGTTTGAAACTGAGATTCTTTGTTGATATACACGTAGGAATCATCTTGCTAGTGAGTTTTCTGTAACATAATTTGTGTTCTGGGGTCTTTGTTGGCACTTTCCTGCCTTGAATGGTTTTGGCATCTGAAATTTTAGATTGTTATGCAATGAAGAACTTCAGTATCTGGTTACTTGACACAAGGTCATTTGTTCGTACGATTATTGAGTCTTTTCAAAATTAATACAAAAATCAGGCCCTATATTTGGCCGGTAATTTTAATTTCCAGGACAAATTCGGTACACTGAGACACTGTTCTGTTATATGTTTGCCCAGTCGCCAGATTGTGTTAACAATTTCTGCCCCCCATTTCTTATGAGAGTTCCAACATATGTAATAACTTATTTACCAGTTTTATTTTCAATTTCATGGATGTGTTTTGGGTTATGATATCACCAAGTGGTATCTTCGGAATAGTCATCAATGCACACAATTTTTCAGAAGCCTTAAGTTTAAAACATAAGCAAAATTGGTTTTCGATTGACATCCGATTGCAAATCCGTGTTGAATGAAATCAAATGCAAAATGGGTTTCAAATTTAGAAACTATACACGACCAAAAGAAGCCTGAAATTTCACATAATGTCATATTCATGTATGTAGCAAATGACTAGATCCCTCCGTGCCAAATGAAGAAGGAATGTCTTCAGGTTCTCTTCCAGGTTTTACCCATCTTCCAAACTTGTTCAACACAAGCCCCTTGTGCGGCAGTTGGTACCAAAACTCTGGGATTCTCAGCTCCTCTATTAGCATATCACTACTCTTATTAACCAATGCGAGATCCCTTCTTGCATTCCATCGGAACTTCGATTGCTTGCTGAAGAATCCATCCACGAGATGAAGATAAATTTCCAAATTATGACACCCTGAAAAATCAGTATCATCTTTCAAATACGGTGATATTCGCTTGTCAAGCTTCAGTTGTGTCCCTACGTGCCTGTAAACCCAATTCAATCTCTTGGTAATCGGGTTAAGCTGGCGAAGAATTTTGTTGAAAAGAATTCCAGGCAGTTTCGGGACTATATCTTGCTTGGTAACGACACGCAGTGTCTTGACTCCCAATTCATTGAGCCTCTCCTTGAATGCTAAATTGCCAACCCTCGGTGCTCCGAAAGAAATGACACTAATGAAAACACCAGAAATCGAAGTTGCAGCTTCATAAGCATTGAGGAGAGCCAACGCACCACCCAGGCTATGGCCAGTGAGAGTTAAGCTTACTTCTTCACCTCTCCCTTGAAAATATGTCACCAGCCTTTTCAGTTCTTCCATGATTTGTTCCGAAGCACTGGACTTGTTATATGTCGTATCCTCGTCCTTGGATGTGTAAATGCTGTGGAACCCATGTTGAACTTTAACATTGTTGCCTCCGAAATATTCCAGTTTTGTCTTTAAGTCAGTGAACCACTCGGTTGGCGCCACCGTACCCCGCCATGCCACAGCAATGTCTCTCCTTCCAATTCTGTGGGATTCTTTATCATTGCTCACAGCAACGTATCCCATCCAATTGGAATCCTTGCTCCAAGTACATCCCAACTGCGATCTCTCAAACCATTTAGGAACGTCGACATGAGACATGGCATAAATGTACTTGGTGACCTTGTAACCATGATCAAAGAGGCCTAATTCTTGGAAAATCTTATGCCGGTTATATCTGCTACTGCCGCAGAACTCCGATAAAGGATCGAAGTCGAAGGCATCGTAAGTTGCCTCTACGAATTCTCCATACTTGATTATTTCTCTTCGAAGCCAGGGATGGAGTGGATCAAGAAGACCATCCCAGTCCTGCAAACCGTGAAGCTCTTTCCATCTCGTTGATATATTTTCTTTCGGGGATTTGGTTGGAGTCATATGATTACCATTGTCGATAAAATCAGAAGCTGTATATGGCGCAAGAAGCAGACGCGCTAACGTTTTAGTGGGGTCTTGAGAAACCTTTTTCCCTGCATTTGCTGGCGGATCCTGAGGCTGAATGCGAATCTGACCTTGATTGACACGGCTGGTTTTGGAGAGCTGTTTAATGCTTGATGCACAGCTTAGATGAAAATGGTGGGGCTTCAATGGGCCTAAAATTGCTTTCTTGATTGCATTCCAAGTGATTTTGAACTTCAACTTCCATACCCTTCTTCTAGTTTTTCTTATACTTTTCTCCTTTGTAACATGTCTCATTGGCGACACCTCCATGCTTGAATTTAAAATACAAGATTCAAGAAACCTGAAAGCCTTTTTACAATTCAGAACAGAAGTTAAAATTCTTGTGTTGGGTGGAGAAAATAGCTCCTGTCGTATATATAGGTCGATGGGGTTCTCCCTTGTGAAAATTTCAAGCATCCATTATGATTTCTAGGAACTTGCTTTGATCCAGTCCAATTTTTGACCTTGAAAATTTCTTCCCAAAATCTCAATGGTCAATGGAGTAGGTATTTTGACTAAATAATTATTTATTATATAAAATTTTATTATCCCGCATAAAATTTAAATTTATTATAATAAATTTTGAAACAAATTTTATTAAAAGACACGTTCATCTCCCCCTTTCGGTTACTTTAATTATAATTTGATCAATTAAAAATAAATATACTAATAATTTATTTTCTAAAATTTTTAATATTATTAAATTTTAATTAAATTAAAATAAATAAATATCATTAATATATTATCTTATTATTGAAAAAATAATTATTATTAAATTTTAAAGCATTATTTATTTGATTTAGAAAGTATACCTAACAATTTCTAAAAATTAAATTAAAAAATTATTTATAAAAAATAAAGAAATGAAAGTATATTTATTTTTTAATTAGTCAATTGACGTTAAAATAATTCAGTGTGACAATTAAATGTGCCTTGTTATCAAATTTATTATAAAATAAAATTATTAAAAATTTACGATAAAATCTCTTTTATTTAATTGAATTAATGGTGGCAAATATAAAAGCCAAAGGCTGCTGCTGTTTCACTTCCTTGTTTGTTGGGTTTCAAGAATGTAGACCTTATGCTTCTTTTAATGACCAAATTAATTGGAATATTTAGTACTAATTAATTGCAACTTGTACCTCCTCAGAAGACAATGTTCTCCATGATTAATTGATTAGGTCAAAAGTTGAAGGCTGTGTAAAGCCAGTTGCTTGTGATTCTTAAATGTAATATTTATTGATTTTGAATTTGTTCTGCAAGCAATCATCACATCACATACCAAACAACACATTTACAAACTTGTGGAGGAAAATTTCTTGAACAGTGATTTACAAAGAGGTTTGAGGTCAAATGTTGATTATGCCAAAATTATAGAAAACTAATGAAACAAAAATATTATAAGAATGATAGATATTGTATTTCGTAGGATGATTATTCTCGCTTGAAATTTATTGATTAGGTCAGTTACTCAGTGAAGCAGCAAATGACTAGATCCTTCCTTCATTGCTAAATGGAGAAGGAACGTCTTCAGGTTGTCTTCCAGGTTTTACCTATCTTCCAAAATTGTTTAATATGAGCTCCTTGTGAGGCTGTTGATACCAAAACTTTGGGATCCTCAGCTCTTCTATCAGCATGTCATTGCTCTTATTCACTAAGCCAGTTCTCTCATTGCATTTCATCGAAACTTCGATTTCTTGCTGAAGAACCCATCTACGAGAGGAAGATAAAGTTCCAAATTATGACACCCTGAATAATCAGTATCATCCTTCAAATACTGTGACATACGCGTATCGAGCTTCAGTTATGTCCCAATGTGCCTATAAACCCAATTCAATCTTCGAGTACTCGGGTTATGCTTATTAACAACTTTGTTAAAAAGAAGTCCAGGAAGTTTCGGGACTGGATCTTGCTTAGTAACGAAACGTAATGTCTTGACTCCCGTTCGTTGAGCTCTTCTAAAAGCTAAGTTACTAATCCTTGGCGCTCCGAAAGAAATGACACTAGTGAATACTCCAGGAATCGAAGTTGCAGCTTCATATGCATTGAGGAAAGTTAATGCACCTCCCAGGATATGGCCAGTGAGAGTTAAGCTTACTTCTTCACCTCTTTCTCGAAAATATTTCACCATCCTTCTCAGTTCTTTCATGACTTGCTCCGAAGCACTTGATTTGTTATATCTTGTATCGTCATCCTTGGATGTGTAAATGCTGTGTTGAATAAAAGTCCAAGTTTAATTATCTCTATTTTACTTATTGAGATTTTTGTAACACTAGTATCAGAGCCAAGTTAGAAGAGTAAATTGAAAGAATAGTGAGATACCTGAGCTAAAAGTGGTGCAGCAGTACCTTTATTTTTTTGCAGAAGCAAAAAGATGGCAACTGACACTTTCGTTATAGTTGGAAGATATGAGTTTAATTTTTGCAGAAAAATCTGAAGTTTTAGCAGCCTTCAAAAGTTATACAGTGCTTGTTGAGAAAGAAGTTTGCAGCCCCGTAAAAATTCTTCGCACTGATCATGGTGGAGAATATAACTCACATGAATTTGCAGATTTTTGTGAGACTCATGGAATCAAAAGGCAACTTACAGCGGCTTTTACACCTCAACAAAACAGTGTTTGCGAGAGTAAAAATCGTACTATTATGAACATGGTGCGAAGCCTTTTGTCGAGAAGTGAAGTTCCTAAAAGTTTTTGGCCTGACACCGGAGGTTATTTTGCGCATATTTTGAGCAGAAGTCCCACACTTTCTGTTCAAAATATGACACCGGAGGAAGCTTGGACTGGACAAAGACCAAGTGTAGATCATTTCAGAATTTTTGGGTGTATTTCTTATGCCCATATTCCAGATGAGACGAGGAAAAAGCCAGACAACAGAGGAGAAAAATGCATTTTTTTTGGTGTTAGTGATCAATCAAAAGCCTATAAACTATATAATCCTAACACTAAGAAAATCATTATCAGTCGAGATGTCATTTTTTACGAAGAAAAGTTTTGAAAGTGGAACAGTAATGCTGTTGAACAAGAAGTTCCTGCTAATTTTGACTGATTATGAGGTAACTATAATTGACCAATCTGAGGAACCACTAGCGCATTTTGCTCTGTGTTCAGACTGCGATCCTACCACTTTTGAAGTGGCTGTTAAAGAAGCAAAACGGTGAAGGCAATGGAAGAGGAAACTGCAGCAATTGAAAGAAATGATACTTGGGAGTTGACTAAACTTCTAAAAGGGCACAAGGCAATTGGTGTCAAATGGATGTACAAGATGAAGTTGAATAAGAACGGCAAATTCGATAAGTACAAGGCAGGCTTTGTAGCTAAGGGCTACAAGCAAGAGTTCGGTGTGGACTACAGGGAAGATTTTGCCCCCAGCTGCACAACTTGATACAGTCAGATTTGTGATTGCTTTGGCAGCTCAAAACTCATGGCCTGTTTTCAACTGGACGTAAAATAGGCCTTCTAACATGGAAACTTGGATGAACATGTGTTTATTGATCAACCTCGTAGTTATGTTAAGATTAGAGAAGAACATAAGTTGTATAAATTGAATAAGGCACCATATGGATTAAAACAAGCTCCAAGAGCTTGTTATAGTCGTATAGATGCTTCTTTTTATGACGAGGGTTTTAAGAAATGTCCATATGAGCATGCACTTTTTACAAAGATTGATGATAGGGGTAAAATGCTCATTATCTATTTATATGTTGATGACTTAATTTATACTGAAAATGATAGTGCCATGTTTAAAAGTTTTAAGAAGTCCATGATGGTGGAATTTGATATTACTGATTTTGGCATGAAGCATTATTTTCTTGGTATTGAAGTTATCCAATCTGCTGGCGGAATTTTTATTTCACAAAAGAAGTATGCTCAAGAGATTTTAGATAGGTTTCAAATGAAGAATTGTAATTCTGTTAGCATACCAACTGAGGCTGGTTTGAAGCTTATTAAAGATCCTGAAGGAAGAAGGGTTGACAGCACACTTTACTAAGAAATAGTTGGAAGCTTGATGTATTTAACGGCTACAAGGCCTGATATTATGCATGCTGTAAATCTTATCAGCAGGTACATGGAATGTCCAAGGGAGATGCATCTTCTTGCTGCAAAAAGAATTTTTCGCTACTTGCAAGGAATTGCTAATTATGGTTTGGCCTTACGGATGGTGATTATGCTGGAGATTTGGATGATTGGAAGAGCACGTTCGGTTATGCTTTTATGATGGGCTCGAGAGCAATTTCATGGTCTTCAAGGAAGCAATCAATTGTGACTTTATCAACTACAGAAGCTGAATTCGTTGCAGCAATGGCATGTGCTTGTCAAGCAATTTGGTTGTGAAAGATTCTGGAAGAAATTCATTTCAAGCAGAAAGGATTCACTCCCATTTATTGTGACAGCAGTTCAGCAACAAACTTTCAAAAAATCCTGTTCTACATGGAAGAAGTAAACATATTGACGAGAAGTTTCACTCCTTAAGGGATCTCATCTATTATAGAAGTGAAGATCAGGTTGCTGATGTATTTACCAAGTCCCTGAAGTTAACATCAGTTTTGAAGTTCAGAAAATTACTTGGTGTATGCGCTTTGGAAAATTAAGTTTGAAAGAAGGTGTCCTGTAGCTAGTATATTAAACTGAATGTTTGAAAACTTTCAGTTTAGGGGAGGGATTGTTGAATGTTATTTTCACGTGTTTCTATTTTTAGTTGTCCTAGTCTTTAGGATACGCAGTAGAGTTTGTTGCATTAAACTTGCAGAGTCTGGTGTGGTGGAGTCTTTGGGCTTGTTAGCTAGTTGGGCAATTTTATATCTGCTACTTCCGCAGAACTCCGATAGGGGATCCAAGCCAAAGGCATCGTAAGTTGCTTCTACAAATTCTCCATACTTGATTTATTCTCTTCAGGGCCAGGGATGGAGTGGATCAAGAAGACCATCCCAGTCTTGCAAACCGTGAAGCTCTTTCCATCTTGTTGAAAATTTTCCTTGTGGGATTTTGCTGGAGTCATATGATTGCCGTTGTCGATAAATTAGAAGCTCCACATGGCACAAGAAGCAGATGTGCTAACGTTTTCTTGGGAACACCAGAAGCCCTTTTCAGCGAATTTGCTTGCCGGCTAGGCCTAACGGCTAGCTCTTGATGATGACCACGGCCGGTTTTGGACAGTTGTTTGATGCTCGATGCACAGCTTAGATGAAGAGAATGCGGTTTGAATGTACCTAAAATCGCTTTCTTGGTAGCATTCCGAGTGATTTTAAACTTTCAAACTTCCAAACCCTTCTTCTAGTTTTTCTTGTTTTCTCTCTTGTAAACTGTCTCATTGGTGAAACCTCCATTTCCAGATTCAAAAAACCAGAAATCCTTGTTACTTGAGACACAAATTGGAATTCTTATGTGTTAATGAGTGTACGTAAACGATTCAGTGCATATATACATAGAATGAAGAGATTAGTTAATGCAATTTTCAAGGAAGCCATTGGTATTTCTAAGAAGTTTCTCTAATCCAAATTGTCCTGACAGTGCAATTGTTGAGATTGGACTCTCTCCAAAACCTCCAAGTGAATAGAGACAGAAATAACAGAAATTCGGAGTAGGCATTCCTAGGTACTATTTTATTCTATGTAGTTGAAAGAATGCTGGAGAATAGGCCAATGGCTGCAGTTGCATTCCTTTTTGTTTGTTCAATTTAGGGAACACAGACCTCATCCTCTTACTTGTTTTAGTGTCTTCTTTTGCTAATTATTAATCAAAGTTGCACGTACCTGCTCACATGCACGCCATTTTTGTCCATGATTAGGTCAAGTAGAGTGGCTGCTGTAATGTCCGATTGTAAGAACAAAGCCTGCTTGTAATTTTTTTAATCTAAAAGTGTAATATTTTGTTAAAAACAATAACAACACTCGTTCAATCCCCCACAATCAGAAAGAAAATTGTTACAGCAAACGGGCAGAGCAGAAACATCAATCTCTGCACAATCCTTAATTTATACCATTTGCTAATTTGATGTATATATGGTAATGTTATGGGTGTCTTCAATGGATATATTGAGCTGCATGTATCGGATTTCAAAGTTCTTCAACAAGAGAAATCAAACTCACCACTACTGGGACATAAATCATCAGCAAATGCTTACAAAATGCCATTGTTTTAGGGCTCAAGAGAAGTCAAACATATTAACATGACCTTGGCAACAGTTAAAAATTGGCAACATTGTTTTAGGGTTCATTGTTATTTGTAAAAGGAAACTTGGCAACAGTCCAAACTCCAATGTGGTGAAACCTTGCTTATTGTGTGTTAGCAAATGAGGCAGAATCACAAACCAAGTATAGAAAACTAGATTGACACCACGCTCTGTTGAAAATTAACAGACACCTCGTGGAATGGATTGAGAGGGCGAAGAAGAGAGGAGAGTTCCAAGAAGTTTAGTAAATCAAACGACAGCCATGCCATTAGTTTCCCATGTGTTTTTCGTGGGCTACGGGTTTGCATGTCCATTTCTCACTTTAATATTATTTGAACATTGGAAAAAATAGTAATCCATGTTTTTCCTTTCCTTTTTATACAAATTTATTAGAATTTATCCTCGATAATTAATCTTAAATTTAATATTTTAATTTTCGATTAAATCTTAACAATTATAATAAGATCGCTTATATCATTTATTTTAATATACGCCATTAAATTAAATTAAATATTTAAACATCATTTAATCCATAAATTTGAAAATTAAATAGAATTTTAATTCATAGAGATATAACTGAGTTAAATTAATACGAACATAACATAACACAATTGAATATAATTAAAGGTGTTAATTTAAATTATTGTGTCTAATTGTATTTGTAACAGATTAAGCAAAAGTTAATTTTAACCTAACCCGTTAATAATCGTATTAAAAATTAAAAATTATAATCCGTCATAATTAAAAAATGATTAAATAAGTTGTAATCTATCGTCCATTTATTATATTTATATATATATATATTATAATATATACATAAATATTAATTAATTTTATTTTAAGTAAATTAAATATATTTTAAAATATGATAAATATAATTAAATTATTTTAAAAATGTATATAATAAAATTTTTAAATTATAAATAAATTAATATATAATACTGTGTCAGTAAACACAAAAATTTAATACGGGATGGCCCAGTAATTTACAGTGCACCCGCGAGTATGTGTATTATCCGCTTACCGTTGACAGAGTAATGTTATAAGAATGACTAAGGGAGTGCACGTGTGAAATGGGAATCCTCTAATGTCTTTCCTCTCGGATGAAGACAACACGAAAGGGTGACACGCGACGTGCTATACGCGTTGAAAGTCAACAGTCTCCCCGTATTTTTTCTGCATTTTCTCTTTCGTACACGCGTCTGTGAGTCGGAGTGTCAAGTCTAATATTACTGTGCTAATGTTAGAACCGACAGATTAGTTGGGAGAAAATTTTGTCGATGGTTAACTTGTAACAATGTTATTAATCTAAGACACGTACATGCAACAATTTCATGCTGGTTCCTGGTGACATGTATGTAAAACTGCTAGAATTTAATCAAATATGACTGCTCAATCTTATAATTTTCATACTAAATTTTCCAAGCCTCCCTTGGAGTCTTAACACCCTGCGTAACATCTTATGTCATACATAGTTTAATCGGGTGTGTATTTATATGTGTCCTTCTCCCTCAATTTTTTGCCGTACTCGATCTTCAAACACCATTAATTTCCAAGCATTTCGAGCTGATTGATCTGCTTGGCAATTCGTATTCCATCAATCATGGCAGTGTCAATGATGATGCATGGCCATCTTCCGGCCACTTTAAACGAAGGTGTCAGTAGCAAATTCGTGATCCGTGCCCATCAGGAAGTTGTTGTTGATCGTTCGGGGAGCGGCAAGGCATCGAATCGATCCACCCGACTAGCCGAATCGTTATCAAATATCCTTCATCTCCATATCGAATCCCCTCAGAGAAGAGAAATTAATTATTCGAATTGGGATCTTTTCGGTGAAGAGAAACATACAACTTCGACAATGTCTCCGAAGGAGGTGATATCAGATACATGGCGCGAAATTCATGGTTATATGGATTGGGACAATCTTTTAGACCCACTTCACCCTTGGCTCCGGCGAGATATTGTTAAGTATGGCGAATTTGCGCAAGCAACGTACGATGCTTTTGATTTCGATCCTTTCTCTGAATATTGCGGGAGTTGTAGGTTCAACCGCAGCAAGATATTTGAAAAGCTAGGCCTTGATAAAAATGGCTACGGGGTATGCAAATACATTTACGCTATGTCGCATATAGACATGCCGCAATGGTTGAACAGGTCGCGTTTGGGTGAAACATGGAGCAAAGATTCCAACTGGATGGGTTTTGTTGCCATCAGCAACGACGAGGAAACGCGTCGGATTGGCCGGAGAGATATTGTCGTTGCATGGCGGGGAACGGTGGCGCCGTCAGAGTGGTATGAGGATTTTCAGAGAAAGCTAGAGCCGATCGGACATGGAGATGCTAAAGTTGAACATGGATTCCAAAGCATTTACACTTCAAAGAATGAATTCACTAGATACAACAAGTCTAGCGCTTCGGAACAAGTCATGAAAGAAGTGATAAAACTTGTAAAGTTATGCAGAGAAAAAGGAGAAGAAGTCAGCCTCACGATCACCGGCCACAGCCTGGGCGGCGCATTGGCTCTGCTTAATGCATATGAAGCTGCAGCCACCATTCCAGGACTTCCCATCAGCGTGATTTCCTTCGGTGCACCAAGAGTTGGCAACGTTGCATTCCGGGACGAGCTTGAACAAATGGGTGTAAAAACATTGAGAGTTGTAGTCAAGCAAGATCTAGTCCCGCGCATGCCAGGAGTAGTTTTGAACGAAAGTATACAGAAATTTGATGAAATTACAGGCACGTTAGACTGGGTCTACACCCACGTTGGAGTTGAACTTAAGCTTGATGTTCGTTCGTCTCCATATCTGAAACGTGGATTTAACTTGTTAGGGTTTCACAGCCTAGAAACTTACCTTCACCTTGTGGATGGATATGTGAGTTCGGATTCAAGTTTTCGTCCGGATGCTCGCAGAGATGTTGCCCTAGTGAACAAGGCATGCGATATGTTGGCAGATGAATTAAGAATCCCCCATTGTTGGTATCAAATGGAGAACAAAGGGCTTGTTCGAAATGCTCATGGCAGATGGGTTAAGCCAAAAAGAGAAGTAGAAGACATACCATTTGTTGCAGAAGTAAATTGTCATGCCATTGATACTACTAAGTAGCAGCTTCAACCCACATATATTTAGGGTTTGAACAATCAAATAACAGCACATATAACTTAATGCACAGAACATGTTTGTGGAGATATGATCTTCGTTAACAATTCTAGAATTCATGATAATTTGGTTGTATGTGTTTAGATTAGAAGTTTTATGACCTACAGTAAGTGGGAACTTAAAATTAGTAAAAGCAACGACATATATTTATTAGACCTGCGTTGGACCCATCTTCATTCTTCAATCCACTGCATAGAAAATAAGAAATGAGAAATAATACAAAACCGAAACTCTGAACATATTAAAACTCGGGATTCTAAACTACCAAGTGAAAGTCTAAAAGAGTTAGTGCGAGCTTAATGGCTAAGTAAGCATGTGTAAAATAATAAAATTCTAATTTAATTTTCATAAATTATTTCATGATAGATTCAAGTTATTTAAAAAATGACTTGGAATGTTGAAATTTAAAAAATGGAAATGTAAATTGAAGGGCAGAGTGAGTATGCATGAGTTTTAAGGTTATTTGATTTTCGATTTTTAATATTGTTACTCAAGTTATTAGGTTAGTAATTTCACGTGCATTGTAATTAGGGACTCAAGTTATGCATAATATACCAATTTCTAGACATCAGAATATATTAGCTATTACAGAGTAATGATCTAAATTTGTCATTAGGATTTCATATGCCCTTGTTTCAATTTCGAAACATGCATGATTCTCTCAACAATACGATGCATGAGAATCTTGCAAAAGAACCCTTGTATTAAATTAGTACAAATCTAATGAAAGAATGGAATAACATATTGGCAAAATTGTAGAGAATACCCGGTTTTAAGACAGGTTGTCTCAGAAAACGTTTGCTTATTGATCACTGGTTTCTGGGTGATATGCTTAGCACGGGCTTTAATTGGGTGGGATTTAATTGGATGTCATCGCCTGCTGCAACTGAGCTAGAGATTGTAGTTATGGATTGGATTCGAGAGATGCTGAATCTTCCAAAATCTTTCCTTCTTTCCCGCGATGCCGGCGGAGTTATATGCTATTTTTTGCACGCTAGCTACTGTAAGAGATCAAATTCTGAACGAGATTGGAAAAAGACAATATCTCCAAGCTTTTTGTTTACGGGTCTGATCAAACCCACAGTGCACTACAAAAAGCTGCTTAAATTGCTGGAATTCATCCAGAGAATTTCCGAGCTGTTAAGAAGATGAAATCATCATCTTTTGCGCTAATTCCAGACTCGCTGCAGGCGGCAATTTCCTCAGCTGGGCTGATCCCATTATTTCTTTGTGCCACAGTCGAGACAACTGCCATAACTATTGTTGGTCCACTAGGGTGAAAGGATACGGCACGTGGGTTATCATCGACGCCGGATATGCCGGAAGTGCATGTATTTTCCTGGAGTTTCGCCATTATATCGATCGTATTGAAGGTGCAGACTCTTTCAGTTTCAATGCACGTAAATGCTTCTTCACCAATTTAGATCGTTGTTTCCGGAAGGCGTAGAATCCAACTGCTCTTATAAGTTGCCTGCCGACAAAACCTGGGTATCTGAGAAACAATGCTAGCGATTCGAAGCCGAAGATTTCTAGCCTCGAAACTATGGCTCCCGCTCAAGAGCTATAGCGTCGCCAACCTCAGGAACTTCCTCCGCTGCCATGTTAAAATGCCAAGCTCTTTGAGGCGCTGGTAGCCGAGGCATGGTTGCCGGAATGTGTCGTACGATTTGATGTTCACAGGAAACAAAATCATGTCTCCTAAAAGTTGGATCCTGTTTCTCTCATACACAGATTACAGAAACCTATGTTTACTTTTTCTCTCAGGCTTTTTAAATTTTTGACCCTGTGGTAAACCCGCTCCTTAACCATATTTAATTCAAACAATCGCACAAGGGAAAGGAAGATAATTCGTCGAGATGAACAGTATAGATCATAGCATATTATTTGTCTGCCAGGCAGAGATAAGAGGAGGAGGATCTGAAATTATAACACTCTGCTCTGCTGTGCTTATTTTTAAAAATGAAAAAGAATAAGAAAAAGGAAAGGAAAAGAGAGTTGTTTTTTTTTATATTTTGTTTGTTTCGTAAAATTATTTGTACAAAAATTTTATTATCTTTTACCTCATCCAAAATATCCTTTCTTTTTAAATTTATTAATTCTTATTAACATATTTAAATTTTTAATTACTTTTAAATTTTAATTATAATTATATTTTATTAAAAATAATTATTATAATAGATATTTAACAAATATATTTTTTAATAATATTATTATAAATTTTTACTATATCAATTAATTTTTTTATTTAAATAAAATATTTAATTTTATTAAAATATTTTATACATGTCATAATAAAAAAATTAAATCAACTTTAACATTTACTTTAAAATATAAAATATAATTACATTAAAATTATTTTATATAATAAAAATTAAATTATCAAATAAATATATTTAATTATCTAAATTCTGATAATATAAAATTATAAATTAATATACATATTAAATATATAAAAAATATTTATAATTAAAATTATGACAAAAATAATAATAATTATAACTTGTAAGATAGTATTAAAATTTTATACAAAAACTAAACATAATATTAATAACTTAATTTCTAAATATAATAATATTATATTAATAATTTTAAAATAATTAATTATTAAAAATAATTATATAAAATTAATGAAAATAAAAATATAATTAATTATATAAAAAAAGTAAAAATTTATTAATTTTGGAGGAGAAAATCATGGTTCCTTCCCTTTAAAGAAAGGATTCCAATGAAATCCTTTTCTCAATTTTTTTTAACAAAAACAAATAAAATAACAAGGGTTCTCCCTTCTTTTCCTCTCCTTTCCTTTTTATACTACAAAAAACAAACTGACTGGCTCTTGGGCCTCTAAGTACAGTGCAAACCACCAAAATTCCTCATTTCTCTGAATAATTTGACAATGGATCAGCCAATATCTACATATTACATAACAGTTCAACTACTGAAATTTTTTCTTTCCTCTTCAGTCAAGGATTGTTATCAAGCCAACTTCCCATGAGGTAGGTATGTAACAGGATTGGCTACCATAGCAATAGTAAAGTTGCAGCCCTCAAAATAAAACTTGAAAACTTACAGAACCTTAAGCTTTACCATCACTCGAGGACTTGAACATTGACAGTAAGTGTCTTCAGCCTTAGCTTCATCATCCCAATTTTCTGAAACTCTGACAAGGAAATATTACTGGAAAAAGTAATCAACCTAAATCATGAATGTTTAGCTTAGAAAAGAAACCTCCGCCAAGAAAAAAAACAGAAAAGACATGAAAAGAATCAACATTACCTCTGTTACCTGGCCATGATAATTGCAGATATCAGAAAGATCTCAAATCCTGCCATGCCTCCTCTTCTGTAGCGGATACAGAATGAATATAACTATTAGGGCAATCAAAGCAATTTCATACTGAAATTTGTGCATGAAAACCTATACTTGTACATTGATAAGTTCAGCGTCTGATATGCATAACAAAACTGGTGGTCGAAACCCAAAGCAAGTCACTTTACTAGAAGAAAAGAAGATAATATTGAACATGCAATGGCTTCAAATGGAGGGAGAACCTTGCCCACTTCTAGTTTTATTTTCATCGTTACTTTTGTCCTTGTGACGGTCCTATGCCTGCTATGATCTCTGCCTCTATGCTTTCTTTGCTTCTTCTCCATATCTTTAGACTCATTGTTCAACTTTATGGCCATTAGGACACCCTTTTCTCACTGTTAACACCATATGAGGGCCACAAACTCACGGAACAACTGTAGGTTAATTGCTCCAAGTTTCAGTTTACAATAGGGCAAAATGTAGTCCTAGAAGAACAGAGCATAGGACTAATGAGATCTTCACCTTAATCTGGGAAAATGAATATGAATGACGTTGAACGAATAAATTAACAAATATATGTGTAGCAAGTGTCTTACAGAAGGCAGATCAATAGGAGTTACATCTCTCATTTGGAAGGCTTCCCTTAGTATATCCAAGTCAAAAGTAGATATGCTATAATCTCTCTGCCTCAAATAGGAGAAATTCTGAAAGAGCCGATCCAATCCCATCCCTTTCCCTCTCCTAATTTCCATGTGGAGATAGTGAGTCTCTAATGAGGACAAAGGAAGTGCCCTCTTGCAAAAAAATCATGGTAAGGCCAAAGCTTTAACTGATTCATGAGATCAACAGCACCACCAAGTTCCCTATGCCCTTATTGTAAAAGAAAGAGCCTCAGTCAAACAAAGTCATGAGACTGAACTTAAAAGAAAACAAAAAGTGGAAATAACTGGAGTAAAATATTTCCAAAGATATGTAGAACGTACAATATAAAACTTTACATGTGAATCTGTGGTTCTGCACAAACAAACTTTTGGTTTCACTCTGCAAAACAAGTGCATAAATCCACACCATCGCTCCAAAATTCGGTCATTCCCAAATATTAAGAAAAAATAAACAACTTTATGACAACAGGTTGGGAACTACAAATAGAAGTCAACAAACAAAGCCTGCCTATAATTCACTTTGCTGATAAGCAATATACTCAATCAATATGGATAATAGCAAGAAACAACCACAATTGCAATCCTAATGGAAAGAATCGTGCTTACAACAGAAGGTTCATGCAGATAAGGTCTAAATTACCTGGATCACTATATTGGTCTAACTTCAAAAGTTGCAAATTGTTAACAGCTTTCATGTTATTCCAGTGGGAATTTAAGTGAATAGGTGTGTTGAACTATCCTACTCCATTTTCCTCCTTCAAAAATAATTACTTGAGAGTCAACATAGTGCTTGATGATAAGCACAGATTTCAATATGTTTGAGTTACTATAGTATCAGGATTCCTTCAAGTTATCGTATCACAATCAGAAGGATCAGAGGCAGCTCAAATTGCCGTATCACTGTATCTAAACCTCACAATGATGCTCACTCCATAGTGAAGCTCTAGTATTAGTGAATAAAAAAAAACGAAAAAAAATGGAAGCGAGCAGGATTGAAGGATAGAAATTATAATCTAACTAATCCCTTCATTATACAAAATATGAACCATAAAAATGGATCAGATGGTAGATGCAAATGAAAAAAATCATCATCACTTCCTAAAATGCTGTCCACAAAAACAATCAACAATGATATGGACTCCCGTATCACCAAACCTACTAGTTGCTCCCTTCTTGGGCAAATGCAAACACCCATATCACAAAACCTACTGCTTGCTTGCGGAAAAAATAACATTAAGCAGCATAACCAAGTGAAAGTCAGCAAGAGTAGGGATCAAATCATTAGAGCACTGAGAGTGTGATGATTTAGTCATTCATCATATTAACTTATTAAAAAATGTTTGAGCACATCCTTTCTCAAAACTCTTCCAAGTGATCACCTCGTGATCAAACGGGTTTTTAACGGAGCTCAAATTGCTATATCACTGTGTTTAAACCTCACGGGGACACTTGTATTGGCGTGAAGTTCCGATAAGCAGTGAAACCCAGAGAACACTCAACAAATAACTCCAATATATAAAAAAATAATCTAACAAAGCCCTTTAGCATATGGAAGTTCTAACAGACTCTTGTCATCAAATCAAATAGTAAATATCAACTCTTGCTACTTGGAAACCAAATAATCCAACAAAAAAAGTTAATCAATAGACAACGCATTTGTCTCCAGATTAAAATTCAGCTACCAAAAACAAATTGTTTGTGCTGACAAAGACATAACAATAACATCTCAACTATTTAAATAATTCAAACACGCCAACACTACAACTAAATAAAAATTATCAACTAAGCCAATAATATAAGAAGAAAATCTTACTCGTTCCAAACTTGTTGCCTTCAAGATCCATCCCAACAGCTGCACAATGATAATCTTCATATGTTATTACATGTAAAAAAAGGAATTTTAAAAAGAAATCGAAAACCTGCCCAAATTTACTCGTCTAAAATAAAATTGGAGCTTAACATTTCATCCCTAATCTTAAACATCTTCAACCTAAGAAATCTGACGGCGAAGATTGCGCTTTGAACTCGACCTGCGATGAACTGAATCACGGACGATAATTAGGGAGGGAAATTTTGATTAGAGCACGAGACAAGCTACGTTCTCTGTCGCTTGCAATTACCTTCTGAGGCAAATCGATTGCGGCTGACGAACGAAAACAGGGTGTGTCGCATCGGATGACGTGTCATTTTGAGAATGACACACATGGACACCCTCGTCGGCAGCCAAAGAAGAAAGTAGGCAAGTTTGTCAATTTATGTCAAGCGAACGACAAGTCCCGGATGTCGGTTAATGACAGCTAAGAAGTGATCCCACGTTATGATTGAATTGCTCCAGCCCATCTTACCACGTGGAATTATAGAGTTGCCCCTGCTCCACCAATGCAGTTTACATCAAGCGCCGTAAGCAAACACCTCATATATATCCACCGTCCATTTCAGTGTTACGCTGTCTGACGGCCCAATTGTGGGCACCAAAACGAGCTTATTCTCGTGGCAATAAATTGAGCAACACAACAGTACCTACTCCGGAATTGACAAGCGGGGGGGTGTCGGAACGGCACCGCATCTTCGCAAGATCTTCATCGGGGCACCGACAGTCACCAAAAAATGTAAGGTGGTTGTGGCATGACTGGTCCAAATTTTGTTATTAATGTTTTGTATTGACATGTATGGGGCGGGCAATCTAAGATGTAATGTGTAACAAATTATACATTTGTGTTTTTATATTAAATAAAAATAAATATATATTTTTATTTTTAAAATATAATTTTATTTATTTTTTTATTATTTTAAAAATATAAATAATAAATAAATAAAAATATTATCTCAATTTATTTATAATTTACTTACGATTGATATGTATTCATCCGTGGTATTAAGATTTGAGAAATAATTTTTTATTAAATTATTATTCACTTATTAATATTACAACTATATTGGTCGATGGAGTGTTGCAATTGCATGTGCAAAACCACTACAATTCCTTAGATTCAAATCAATGATCTCAAATTCCAGTGTTTTCTTATGCAAAATCTAGCATTTGACCCGACGCCAGCGCTGTTAAAGTCAGCCATCCATTTAGGGCAAGCGATAAACCAGCAATAGATTTTGATCCTTAACTATGAGTAGTTAACCTTTAATTGTCCTTCCCTAACATAATTACCATTCCAAGCAACAGTTAACGAATCTTAAGCTTTTATCAACCCTTGGATCTGCATCCGATGGCGCCCGATCACCAACCTCTTATCTGCGGGGCCTAGTTAACTTTCTAGACGGGTAATTCCCTCCTGCCATTTCTCCAATTAAAATATATATATAAAAGGCAAGATGTAATAAAATGAGTAATTAATTTAATTTTTAAAATAGTTAAATGAATTATAAGATATTGACACCTTATGGTTATGGTAGGGATCGGAACCAAATTCCGAAAACCGATCACAAAACGAGTTAACAAACAAGAGATCAAGTTTCAATGACCTACAAGGATGAACCAATAAGTAATGTCCACGTGTCCCGATGTAACTCAGCCCGTAAAAGTAGACTTCTCCGCTTGGATGCTTCCTTACTTGAGCTGTCGGCAACCCCGGTGCTTCGCTGTCACTGCAAACAATTTGACAATTCCTAACACGTGGCACTATCCCATTGGCTTAACGATTTCCTGTCATTTTTCTCATGTCTTTCAAGCAAAACCTCCCAACAAACCGCATAAAACCCCACAACACATGCTCCGCTCTGTATGTGTCGGCAACTGAAAAAAATAATCGAGTCCATGTTCATGCCTTGAAATATTTTCCCTCACTTTCCCGAGAAAATATTCAAACCGTGTTTTTCCCGGGAAGGTGTGAAGTTGTTCGAAAATTGTACGTGAAGAAATATGATCAAGCGAAGGTCCAACGCGTACGGTAAAATGCACGAGAGTTCGACGACGTCGTCGTCTACATCAATTGAAGAAGAGATTGACTGCGAAGTGAGGCCCGGAGGAATGTTAGTGCAGAAGAGAAGCGAAAAAACGGATGTTCAGGCCCCGAATTTACGACTTAGGATTGCTTTTGGTGCGCTCCGCTACGAGATCTCTGTGAATTCCCAGGAAACTTTCGGTAAGATAGCTGGATCTTAATTTTTCTTTTTCTTTTTTGTTTTCTGTTTGGTTGGTTAGAAAATGGGGGAAAATCAATAATGACGTGTAAGGATGGTAGTAAAGTTCACGTTATGGTAGAGTAGAAGGAACGTATATTCGTTAGGTTTACCTTTCATTAATACTTTCACGTCCTCTTGCTTTCCTTTTTAACTTCATTTAATTTTCTTGGCAACGGTATAACAACACAACTTACAACTTTATTTTGCAAATCTCCATTTTTATCTGCTAAATTTTCTACGATTACATTACCAAAGCAAGATCGTAGGATATTAATGCATGGTCGCGATGAGATGAAACGGGTGATTTTGTGATTGGTTGACTTGACAGGAGAGCTTAAGAAGCTGTTAACAAGAGAGACAGGGTTACAGGCAGGTGACCAAAGACTGATTTTCCGAGGGAAAGAGCGAGAAAACGGGGAGTATTTAGACACGTGCGGAGTCAAAGAGCGATCAAAAGTCATACTAACTGAGGATCCAGCAAGCATCGAGAGGAGATTCATTGAGATGCGTCGGAATGCCAAGATCGAAAGCGCCCATCGCGCTATCTCGAACGTGTCCATGGAGGTTGATAGGCTGGCAGATCAGGTTAGTATTCACCTCATGTCATTTTTTATTAATTATTCTTAATTGTTCGGCTATTTTGAACTTCGAAAGCTAGTTCTGAAAACTAAAAAGGCAATTTATTAGGATCAATATCAGCCGTAGGATTGGGATTCGGAGAGCTACGATATAGTCAAAAGTGGGTGACAGTTTTTTAATCAAACAGCTGGCTATGATGGGGGTGTTACATCAAGTCATCAACGTCCAGATAGTTTGTAAATCATCACTGGGGGTAGAATCTGGCCGTCCAGTTGGTTTCATGTGGGCCAAAAAGGTTCCACGCCAGGACCCCCGTACAATTAGAGAGATTTTTTTGAGGCCGATGTCAGCAATTTAGCATGCAAAATTTGCGTTTTCAACTTGTGTTCTCTTATCAGCTTTCTACGGTTGTCTATCTTTGAGCAGGTTTCAGCCATTGAAAAAACTATCTCAAATGGAGTTAAGGTACCGGAACTTCAAATCACAACATTGATCGAGATGCTCATGAGACAAGCAATCAAGCTGGATACTATTTCTGCAGAGGGAGATGCTTCTGCCCAGAAAAATTTGCAGGTATACAGCACTAGTTTAAGCCGTATCTCTTGCCATATATTTTGTGTGAATAAGATTCGAATGGTCGAATTTGCAGGGCAAGAGGGTGCAGAAGTGTGTTGAAACTCTGGATGTAATGAAGATTAAAAATGCAAATGTGAAGCCAGTGATCGTCACAACCAACTGGGAGACTTTTGATCCTCCTCCTCCGTCCGCTGCCCAATGGGAAATTTTTGATTGATCTCATCTTTCTTCTCTCCCGTAAAACGAACGAGCTAGTTCTCCTTGTATTTATAGCCCTTTTCTTTCTCCCAACGATCTTTGCCAATAAAGTGTTGGTTACTGCCATTAGAGAAATTGAAGTTTCTGTTTTAAACTCCCTGACATGGCTACTTGGACTGTGATCGGAAAATATTACACGATCACTTTTACTTGACGATGCTTTGGATAAAATGACCGTCGCACCCACTGATTTGTCGTTTTCCAAAAATAAAAATTGTTAGACTATAAATACTTTAGTTGAATTTCTTATATTTATTTAATATAAATTAATTACAAGAATGCAGTGAAGGGTATAAGAAAGGAGTGATTCAGAAGTGTGACGGAAATGTCAAACGAGAATGCAAAGACGAAGCCCTTTGTTGAGCAAAGATGAACTCATGAGCTCAAAGTATCCCACTTCAACTACCTCTGAGAATCCATTAGCTTACGTCATCAAGAAATGTATCGCACTCTTGGAGTTCTCTGTGCCTTCCAAGCTCAAAGTGAAGCAAGTCCATGCCTTTTCTATCAGGCATGGTGTCCCGCTCACCAATCCAGACTTGGGCAAACATCTTATCTACACCCTCGTATCTCTTTCGGCTCCAATGTCTTATCCCCATTACATATTTTCACGCCTTCGGGACCCAAATATTTTTGCCTGGAATACTATGATTAGAGGCTATGCTGAGAGCGGATACCCAAGGCCAGCAGTTGAGTTGTACAATGAAATGCATGTTTCGTGCACTAAACCAGACACGCATACGTACCCTTTTCTTCTAAAAGCGGTAGCTAAGTTGGCGGATGTTAGATTAGGAGAGCAGATACATTCCACTGTTATAAGAAATGGGTTTGAGCCATTGGTGTTTGTTCAAAACAGTTTGGTTCATATGTACGCTGCTTTTGGGTACGTCGTAGGAGCGCATAAAATGTTTGATCTAATGTCTGAGAGAGATCTTGTGGCTTGGAATTCCGTGATTAACGGACTTGCTTCAAATGGAAGACCCAATGATGCTCTGACCCTCTTCAGGAAAATGGGTTTGGAGGGTGTTGAGCCAGATGGATATACAATGGTTGGTCTGTTTTCTTCATGTGCTGAGCTTGGTGCTCTGGCACTGGGGAGGAGGGCTCATGTCTATACGTGGAAGGTTGGCTTGAGTGAGAATGTAAATGTTAATAATGCCCTTTTGGACTTTTATTCTAAGTGTGGTGCCATTATAGACGCACAAAAAGTGTTTCACACGATGAGGTTCAGAAATGCAGTTTCCTGGAGTACTTTGGTTGTGGGGTTAGCCCTTAACGGGTTTGGTGAGGAAGCACTTGAACTTTTCAAGAAGATGGAGGGGGTGGGATATGTGCCTGGAGAGGTCACTTTTGTTGGTGTCTTGTATGCTTGCAGTCATTGCGGAATGGTTGATGAGGGGTTCAGTTATTTTGAAAGGATGAAAGATGAGTATGGCATTATGCCCAAGATGGAACATTATGGTTGCATGGTTGATTCGTTGGGTAGGGCTGGGTTAGTGAAAGAAGCGTATGGATTTATTCAAAACATGCCAATGCCACCCAATGCTGTTATTTGGAGGACCTTATTAGGAGCATGTACAATACATGGCCATTTGGCTATAGCGGAAATTGCGAGAGCTGAACTCTTGCAATTAGAGCCTAAACATTGCGGGGATTATGTGCTTCTCTCAAACCTGTATGCATATGAACAACGTTGGCTAGATGTGCAAGAGGTTAGGAGGACAATGATTAGGGAAAAGGTGAAGAAGACTCCGGGGCATAGCCTTGTTGAATTGGGAAATCACATCTTTGAATTTTTCATGGGTGATAGATCTCATCCCCAGAGTGAGGAAATATATGCAATGCTGGCGGAGATCACAGAGAAGTTGAAGCTGGAAGGGTATGTACCTCGTACAGAAAATGTGTTTGTGGACATAGAAGAGGAAGAAAAGGAGAATGCTTTATCTTACCATAGTGAAAAAATTGCAATTGCTTTCATGCTTGTTAATACAGCACCGGCGACCCCAATTAGGGTGGTTAAGAATTTGAGAGTATGTGCAGATTGTCATTTAGCAATCAAACTCATATCAAAAGTTTATAATAGAGAGATTATTGTTAGGGACCGTAGCCGGTTTCACCATTTTAAAGATGGTCATTGTTCTTGTACAGATTACTGGTAAACCGCGGAATCGTTTGCATTGATTGTTTTAAATCAAATGATAGACAAGTTGTTCTCTTCCAATAAAAGAGAGGGAATGGTCGAAGCTTTGAATTTGTGATGTAAAGCTTGCCTTCTTCTTGCTCTTATCTTTTGCACATTGGTTTAAATAAAATGCCAAACCCATGATGTCTTGTATAAAATTTGTAACTTGTAATTTTATAAGTAAAAGATTTTAATATAAAATTTTTAAATTACAGATTTTTTTTATTACAAATAAGAAAAATAAAAAAAATTGTGACACGCATGAAGGTGAGCCCAAGCTTTGGTTGCACACGTACGATGTCATCGTACTCTTTTCCGTCTGTCTATGACGTGGCAAGATTACGTGCTGTCATCCGTTAAAGCCCATTTTTCCCCGCGAAATGGGAGAGAATTAGTGGCGAGTTGCAAATTCAGAAGATTAACGATTCCCAAAAATTGAAGAAGCAAATTTGGCGCCACTTTCGCCCTGGATCTAACAGACCGTTTCATTCTCCAACTCTTTCTACAAACATCATCTCTCCAAAAATGTCATTTTTTGTTTTCAGAAAAGAAGAAAAATGGGGGATCCGAGAAGTCGACTGGAGAAAATGGGCAGAGAACTCAAGTGTCCGATTTGGTAACCATCCGACCGATCGATTTACTAGCAGCTTCATTAGTCAATTCGATTTCTCTTTTAAATAAACGTGTGTATATTTTCTCTTTGCAGCTTGAGTTTGCTGATTTCTGCTGCCTCGCTTTCGTGCAATCATGTATTCTGCAAGTAAGAACTGTTTGCTTTGCTTAGTTATGTGTTCTTCATTGCCAATTTTGGAAGAACAACACATCAGGAAAAAAAATTTGATACGGTTTTATATTGTGTTTTGTTTTCAGTGCTTGATTGTGAAATCAATGAAGTCGGCTTTTAATTGTCCGGTTTGTGAGGTGCCTTTTCGCCGTAGAGGTATGTGTGGTGTTTTATTACGAGAAATTGCAGTGTTAATTTTGCTTTTTTGATTAGTCTTTTTTAAATCTTATATAATCAATGTTATTAAGCTTGACAAATTTATAATCAATTATTTTAGATGAATATCTTGTTTTTGTTGAGACCATGAACTTGTCATCAGTTTGAGGAGTTTAAGATGACTTTGAAAGCATAAACTAGCCGACTTGAAATGCATTGTTAATTTCATTGTCATCGATTTGAAGAGCTTAAAGATAATTTAGAAAACATAAATTAGTTCGAGTTAAAATGTATACTGTTAATTTGTATGCCAATTTATGTAATTTGATCAAGGAAAAAGCATTATGATAGTGGACCCATTGATTTGGCTCGTGGGTTTAGCATTCCATTACCCAAATGTGGAGTTCTGATGTGCTTTTTCTGTTTATGTTGACAAGCTTTATTATGAAAAGCTTGCAATGATCCATGTATTGCAAAGTGTTCTTGCTAAAATGGTCAATTTGTTTATGTAATTGGTACAATTAGATTCATGTGCAGCTCAGTGTGAATGGCCAAGTTAAATGCTTATAGTTGCGTTTCTTACCAACTTTAAGTTCTGTTGGATCTTGTTTGTTATCATCTCATTGTACAAGCTTGTTCTTTTTTGTTGTAGAGGTTCGAGCTGCTCCTCACATGGATAATTTGGTCAGCATTTACACAAGCATGGAAGTGGCTTCTGGAATCAATAGATTTGTCACTCAGGAAGAACTATCAACTAAGTCATCAGGTAATAGAGTAGCACATGAATTTTAATTTGTAGTATGAATAGCTGTGAATCTATACCTATACTAGAAGTAAAATCCTAAATATCTCAGCATCATATGCAAAATGCAGTTAAAAATCATGATATCACGGGAATAAACAGAAATATTGCACTACCTTGAGGTGTGAGCATAAATTCCCTTACCTTTTATTCTTCTATGTTCCATTGATCCTCCTTGGTTCTGTTGTAATTAGGAAATAGATTTACATCTCTGATAAAAACCGAGAAAAAAAGTTATCTAATAATTAGCAAAAAGTTCTTTCTGAGCTTTATTCACTTGGGTTTCAATATCCAATTAATTCTTTTCTTTTCATCCAAGCTGCAATATTTTAAGAAATTGAAATGTTCTTTCTTGTTTATCAGTATTTGATTTAGTAGATTTTACCTGTTTAGTTATGGTTTTTTCCTTCTTTTCTTTTTGGTGATAACTTTCGTATCATTCATTGTTCCTTGCAACTGATAAAGAAATGGGAGCTGAAGGCAATCCCATCTGTGGTGAACAAGTTATGGACAGGGTTTGTCAGGGCAAAGATGAGAATAAAGGAACATCTAAAAGCAAAAGGTTGAGGAAAGCAACTATATCCAATGCAGAAGTTTCTGGTCCTGCTGTCATCAAACCATCCTGCCCAACCAAAAAAAGGGTTCAGGTGGCAAAATATCCTCTTCCAGAAACCCCAAAACAGCCTGCAAAGTCGGAAAGTGAATTTGTTAAAACTACCTGTGACAAGTTAAAAGCAACTCAGTTGTTAGAAAGGATAATCCTGTTTCGAATAAAGAAGGTCCAGTGCTTTCACCTTTCTTTTGGTTAAGGGAGGAAGGGGATGTAGAAAAATCAAGTCAGCATACCGAGGAGGATACATATATATCACCACAAGATGTTCCTTCTTTCAGTGACTTGAAAGATTCTGCTGATGAAAGTTCTGATGAATTGTCCCCCATGATGAGTAGTCATTATTTAATTTACTTGGTAATGACAATATTTGTTACATTTTCTTAATGAATTATCACTGCAATAAGCCTTGTTTCATAAACTTCTGTTCTTATAAAGATTTTTTTAGATTTATGCTTCATGAGTCTTCCAAGTTAATTCCTGGCTAGTCAGTATTGATAGTTCCATATTCTTTTTTTATTATTGATCTGTCAAGGTTCTGTTGCCTTAAAACTGGAATATAATTATACATTAGCTATACTTCTTTGATGCCATAAAATTCATCTTATGTCTTGGAAAATTCATGTAGGTGGAAATGCATGACAAATCTGATGGCATAGATTTCTTTGATAGTGAGATCTCTGAATGGACACAAAGAGCTTGCTCTCCTGAACTACTTACAAGTCTGATGCAGGTATTGATGAACCTACACCACCATATCTCTAATACTTCTTGATTTTGCTTTATTTCCTTTTTCTCTTACTAAAATAATCTTCCTAATGCAGGAGGCAGACGCTGATGTAGCAGCAGCTTCACAGGGTGAAAAATCAAATTTAGATCTATGTAATGACAATGCTAGTATTGCAAGCATTGAACAGGGAAATGGAAACATGGATGAGGGACACTTGAATTTGTCTTGAAGCAACATAAATCCTATTAGTCAGACTGAGAATGGTAAACTGAACAAGAGAGGCAGGAAGGCTAAGGATATGACAAGAAAGGAATGTGTAAAGAGAGAAAAAAACTAGGTTATGGAACTTGTGCAACTTCAAAGGGAGACTCTGGAAATTTTGCAGAAAAGCAAATAAATGGCAGTAATGGTGATTCCTTAATTATGGAGAAATCTAGGAACTGGAGTAAGAATGCTAGAAGGGGTACCCATTCAACTGAGCCAAGACCTGAAAATGCTCTTGCTGTATCTGACAGAACTGAGATTCCAGATCAGGGTGGGAAAAATATGGTCCCTTATTCGCCTATTTCGTTGGGCAAAAAGCAAGGCATTTATGAAGACATCTGGAAAAATTTGTCAGAAGATCAATAGCCAATATGAGGAAAATTTCTACACAAGGTTGAAGAGACAAAAGGCGGATCCTACTTCAGTCAACATGCTTGGAAAGATCTCAATGGTTCAAAAGCAAACAGATGAAGATACAATCCCTCAATCACCATTGATGTCTATGACTATGGCTGCTGATAAGAAAACCTCTGTTCTCGTGAAAAAAAATGACCAAAGTACTAGAAAAAATACAATCTGCTTTGAATTCGAAATGTGATGTTCAATCAAGATACAATGAAAGAACAAAGTTTCTTTCAATGGCATGTTGAAAGATGGGTTGGTTGAAGACAATCAAGTTCAAGATGGTTGCAACAACACTGCAAATAAAATTAAATCCCTTAGGAAATCTAAATCCCCTGAAGAGGTTCAAGGCAGTGCTGATATCAAAGTTCTAGATGATTTATCAGGAGAAAAGCATCTTGGGACACACAGAGTGGCTTTGCAAAAATGTGAGACCCTCGCTCACAAAATCCAGTGTTCTTTCTGTCATTCTTCAGAAGACTCAGAGGTATTTCTTACTCCTTGTAAATGACAATTTAACATGTGATTGCATAGGCCAATAATACTTAATCATCAATCTATTTTCAGGCTTCAGGAGAGATGAACCACTAATGTAATGTCTGGCCAGTTTCTGTAGATCACAACGGTGGATCCAAGATCATACACTCACACAGGAACTGTAATCAATGGTAAATGAGTTGTCCAAAGACCAAAATGATTGCTTCTAAATTGTTATGACTACTTTTCAGAGAATTAGGCAAAACCTGCATGTAGTGATCTGTATAATCTCTGTACAATTTATTATAAACACTATACAACTGAGACAGTGAATGTGGATTGCTGCCTAATGCTTAATTAAAGTATGCATTTTCTAATTAGTAATTTTAAATGGTTCAACCACAACAACAATGCTATAATAATTTATTGACCTACGAAGAAGGTGATTTTCAAGGAAGTTATGATGTTGACTAATCTTACAGGATCAAATCACGTGAAAACTACTATCAGTTTCTGGTATGAACCTTCTGCTGTTTGCAAAATTATGTACAGGGCCCTTAATGTTTATTTTGAGGATGCTACTACAGTTAATCTTGAAGCTGAACTAGCTAGAAGTCGGGAGAATTAAATGTTGCTGCTGTGGATACAAAGGTGCCGAGCTTGGGTGTTATGAGAAGAGTTGTTGCAAGAGTTTTCATTTTCCTTGTGCAAAGTTGATCCCACAATGTTGATGGGATACTGTAAACATGATAAACAAAAATGATCCTATACTCAATGAGAAATATTCATTTCTGACATGTTCATTATTTCATCTTTCCATTTCAAATGTCTCTTGGCCGGATAACTTTGTCATGTTATGTCCTCTTCATGCTGCTTCTAAGCTGCCCAATGACAATCCAGGATCTCAAGAAAGCAGAAACAAATGCATTTCAAAAACATATGCTCACTCTTTCATCAAATTTGTCCAGGTATTCATCATGACAAGACATCAAACATTTCTCCACAAAAAACGCTAATGTTTGTATTATTTTTCTACGTTTCAGAAAATTGCAGAGGTAACTGAATCAAGTTACCATGAAAAATGACATCAGAACAAGTTATACCTGGCATTCACCACAAAATAAGTTGGTTCTCTGTTGCTCTGCTCTTACAGTTGGAGAAAAGGTATTATATCTAGTTGTAGTATCTTGTTGGTAGGATTAGTAAAACATTTTGTAATACTTTTGTGATCACTTGGATTGCAGGAAATTGTTTCTGAATTTGAGAGATTATCCAAAGTGACTGTTGAAAAAGTGGGATTCAAGTGTCACCCATGTCATTGCATCAACAGATGAAAATGGAGCATGCAAAATGGAGATGAAAATGGAAATGGATACTAAGGTATCTTGGAGGGGATACTAAATACTGACTGTTAGTGTCACCCTTTACTCGGTGAATTTATTTGCTTGAACTTTAGTATTTTAAGATTCTTTTTGCATAGTACAAAGTGTATGTTCACTAAATACACAGAAAGAGACATAGATTTGCAAATTCATATGCAGTACCTATTATTTGTGTATTGAAGTGTATAGATTTTATTCTTAGTCAACTAGTCTATTTGTGTCTATTTACAGGGGTTAAGTCCTGCATGAAAGCCATGAAACCTGTTGATGAGGAGCAATATGAAATTACCATCGATGTACATGAAATGATGTGTTGCCCACGATTAGGAAGATGGAGGGTTCTAAACAAGGTTAGTTTGTTCATTAACTATTCTCTTGACACTCTGCAAGATGCGTTGCTGTTCATTTATAAGAAATCTCTAACTTCACTACCAATTTTAGCCACATCTAAAATTTCCTGTAAATGTTCTGAATTTCGTTCTGGATTGCAAAGGTAAATTATAGAACATGTTTTGTTTATGTAGGAACTATTGCACATTTAAAATTTATAATATCTAAAACTGAGTGTGTTGTTTGTCTTTTATGATCCCAAATTGTGTGTGCCTGCTTAATTGGTAATGTCTATGCATGTGAAATGGTATTCCTTATTGACAGCTTTTCTTGCATGCTGGAACCAATGCATTTTGATGGCTTGCAATTCTACCTCAAGGGAAGATTTTTATCTTCCTACAAAGGATATCTACAAGACCTTATAGCTGCTGCTGGAGGAATTATTCTGCATTGTATACCCATTTTAAGAGATCAGGGAGCCCTGTCGTCTGGTTTATCTGCAGCTTCAACATTTATAATTTACAGCCTTGAGCTGCCCAATAAATGTGATCCTGGCAAGTAGGATATGATCCTGAACAGCGGGCAGTCTGAAGCAGAGGTTTTGGCAGGTTCCACTGGAGCAAAAGCAGTAAGTAATTCCTGGGTTTTAAACTCTATTGCAGCCTGCAAATTGCAAAGTTATGTCGTATGATTATATAACAGATATGTAAAAGACTTGCTAGTTTTGTGCATGCATGATTAGGTCAGCAGGATTGAGTTTGTTTATGCTTTAGAGATTGAACAAACATATTTGCATACAAATTTAAGTTGATTATCTAAAATGATGTAAAGTCATGTGGAAAATATACAAGGTCTTGCTTCCATTAATAGCCCTGAACTCTTTCACCTAGGAAAACTGAGCTAGAGAATTGTCATTGTTCATACAATGTGCAATCTCACTAATCACTTTTACATTTGACAGATTATAACTGCTTCCCTCGTATAAATAATTCATTCATAAATAATATTTTTGTTGTCCCATCACCCAAAAACTGAAAAAGGAAACAAAAATCCATTCTGTCATCTCTGGTTTCGAGTCAGAACCCTTTCATCTCATGCAAGGACAGATTGCTTGTTGACATAGATTGGTGCTTTTGGCTTAGCACACTCACTTTTCTTTTTCTTATGCTTATTGATCTTCATATCAAAGCAATCAAACATATGCTCTAATGCTGAAATCTCCTCGTCAACATCCTCCTGTTGTTTCTTGTTTGTTGCCGTTCGTTGCCTGAATCCATGTATTTGGTCAAGCCCGGCTGCTACTTCCTTCTCCATTTCATGCATTGTTACATGCATTGCTGTGCTTTCTTCTTTAGCATCTTTATACTTCCTCTTCAATGATCGATACCCGTCAAGAAACTTCAACAATTGCTCTGAAAGCACTCTGTTTCGCTCTTGTAGGGCTGCATTAATCCCCTGTAGCTCACTAACACTGGTCTTAATCTTTTTATGCCCAGCTGCACAAGCTTGTAGTTTAGCCAACAATGTCTCATTTTGAGCTTTGAGGTCATTGTTAAGTTCCTCCATTCCATTCAATTCATGAACCTTTCTTGCCAGCTCCGAGGCCATAATTGCTTTCTCCTTTACCAGGCTTGAACCCATAATTTCCATACTCTTTCTTGCAAACTTGCACTGAGCTTTCTTCTCAATTCTCTTTCTCGTATGTTATTGGTTCACTGATCTTTTTGGTCCCCCCTCGGAGCACAATTAAGCCTAAGATCTGTGTTGCATCGTCTAAGCTCGGCATTTGATCTCCGGCTAAGAGACTCAGATTTCTGTATCCTAGTTTTAACACCATCTAGAATTGTCATAATTCCGGCCACCATCTGCAGTTTCCGGTCATCGTGGTCTTTTGTGCTTGCATCATTATGATCCTGGATTAGCTTCAGTAGTAGCTTAACATTTGCCGCAATACCTGAACTCAAAAGACAAAAAACTTACGAGTTTCTTCAATCATGTCAATAGAAAAATCTAATAAAAAACCCAACAACCACCTTCTAAATTAAGATTTTCTGAGAATTCCACATCACTTGAGGAAGAAGAAATTGAACATGCTAAATTTGTAGAAGAAAAAACTTGAGTCTGGCTCATAATTTTCCCAGAAAAGTTCCTTTCTAGGGAAAGGAAACACCAATCACTGAAAATGGAAGCTTAATAATGGCGAATGTATGCAGAGAAGGAAAAAAGGGTGCTAGTATTAAGAAATCCAAAGAAGAGAGACAGCAAATGGCAATGGTCAATCTCTCTTCTTCCTTCTCTGTGTTTGGTTTGGGATTGTGTCTGAGGTACGTTGTTGTAATAATAAATAAGGTCTTGTATCAGTTCGTTCATTCAAGAATTTGGATGGCTCTTGGCTGTGAGGATGCGTAATTACTGGCGCCTCTGACATTTTCATCATTGGTCATTGGCCGTTGGTTTTCCTTTGACCTCCCTCCTTCTTACACTAAAACATGAGTTTATATATCCTGTGCTCTACACCCCATAAACCATTACCTTCCATCGAATAAAAATCTGCCACCTCACTCTATTCACTGCCACTATAAATTTGATTTGTTCATGAGAATTATAAAAAAAAAGAGTAAAATTATTTATCTTTAATAAAATAAAAATAAAAAATACTGTAATTTAAATATCAAAAAAAGTCATAGTAGTTTTTACTAATCATAAGCGGATAAAATTATTTGTTAATATCAAATAATTGAAAATTCAATATCAAAAATAATATTAAATTATTATCATATTTCCTGTATTTTTATAAAAATAAAAGGTTATGAACCGTACAAATATACAATAATAATACAATAATATTATAAGAATTTATATTAATAAATTTTTTATAAAAATTTTTATTAATAAGAATATGATTACTTAATTAGAAAGTCTTAACAAAGCATTTTAATATATTTAATTTATCTAATTATTTACAAAGATAATATATATAAAAATAATAATTTTCAGAGATTTATATATAGACATAGATAAAAATTAGCGTTTCGGAATTATTAAATTTACATATTAAAATATATTAAATATCAAACATAATTAAATTTTATATAGAAGAAAAAAATTGTAGAAATGTTGAATATTCTATCTTTTATTTTTTAATAATTAAGAGAAAAGGGATTGTTCATGAATTTGTGCTTTTTATTTACTAAATTGTTATTTATTAGGACATAAATTGCTTTTAAAAAAATAGATATATCCTTATTTGGTAATTTTTATAATTTAATTTATATTTTAAAAATTATTAATTTTATATTTTAGTTTTTTTATTTTTTTTTCCTTATTTTATATATTAAATATTTATTTTAATATAAATTCAAAAATACAATTAAAAAAAAACTTTGTAACTGTTTGGTTAATAACCAAAATTTAAATTTTAAATAACGAATATAACCGTTGAAGGCGGGGGCGGGACAGCGAGCGTTTCCTTGTATCAGAGGGAAACGATCTCATTTCCTCGTATTACAGGGATACAATCTCTCTCTCTCGCTCTCGCTCTCTCTCTATATATATATATATGGTCTTTGCTTCTCTTATAGAAGATATTTGCATTAAAGTTTGAGTCATCGATTCGTGTCCGATAAATACAAATATGGCCGCCGTTCAGTTCCACAATCGGACGCCAAAGAAGAACTCCATCTGTGTGTTCTGGGCGAAAGGCAGGTGCAATAGAGACCCATGTCGTTTTCTGCATGTCGAGTCGCCGACGATGAAGGTGAACCACCCTACTACAACAGCAGCTTCGACCCGAGATTTCAACGATCCAAAGAAAACCCATTCTCTAATTAGGGTTTGTGAAAACTGGATTTCGGATTCCTGCATATACGGCAACAAATGTCGATTTTTGCATTCCTGGGTTCACTCTAGTGATGACGGCAACAAGAAGAGTCTCTCCATGTTGACTAGGTTGAATGGTCATAAGAAGAGTGTGGCCGGTATCGGGCTTCCTTCCGGGTCGAATAAACTGTATTCGGGTGCGAAAGACGGTACGGTTAGGGTTTGGGATTGTCAATCCGGTGAGTGTGTGAAGATCGTCAACAATGGGGCGGAGATTGGTTCTTTGATCAGTGAAGGTTCCTGGGTCTTTCTGGGTTTGCCCAATGCCGTTAAGGCCTTGAGAATTAATGCGGCTACTGGTGATTACGATACTTTCGTTCTCGACGGACCAATTGGGCAGGTTAATTCCATGGCGATTTGTAATTGTAATGGTCTTCTTTTCGCCGGCTCAGAAGATGGTGTGATTTCAGTGTGGAAAGGAAGCTTTGAAGCTGATCCCTTTAAACTGGTAGCGTCAATAAAAGCTCACACCAGTTCTGTTCTGTCTCTAGCCATTGGAACACAGCAGAAGAAGCTGTTTTCAAGTTCTGCATGTGGTACAATTAGGGTTTGGGATCTTGAGAATTTACAGTGTGTTCAAACATTAACTGGGCATAGCAATGCTGTACAGTCAATGCTGTTTTGGGACGAGTGCTTATTGTCTTGTTCTCTGGACAAGACCATCAAAATTTGGTTTGCAAAACAAGATGGAAACTTCGAGGTCATATACACACACGTGGAGCAGTACGGTGTCTTATCACTCTGTGTAATGGTCGATGCAGAGGCAAAACCCGCGTTGTTGGCATCATGTAAAGACTATGGAATTAGGGTGTACGAGTTGCCGTCGTTCAAAGAGAGAGCAAGAATGTTTTCAGGAAGAGAAGTTGGAACAATTCAAATGGGTCCTCATGGTATCTTCTTTCTCGGAGACAGAAGTGGAATGATCAGTGTTTGGAAGTGGCTACCATTGACAGAGCAACATATGGAAACTGACTGCTGATTCATGAATATTATTGTTTGCTCCCACTGTCTAATTGTCAATTTCATTTCATGCATGTAATGAGATACGATTCATGTAAAGTTTTTCATTTATTTCAATGTGTTAGTTTGATCGACTGTAATTGTCCAATTCACAGAGCAAAATAAATAATTTAGTAGCAAGATTTCTTCTATGTTAACTGAGTGACAAACTGAAAATATTGCAGATGATAATCACAAACAAGGTGCCATGAACGGACTCCCAGCAAAGTTTGTAATTGTTGTCTTTTTCCACATAACTTCATGAAGAATTGTTCACATTTGATGATGTTTGAAAAGAGGAAAACTTGCTTCTCCTCTGCATCTCAAACTAAGTCTTAAGTAGAACAATAAATGTTTCATTATTACTGTGTTATTGTCCTTACTGCCAAATGGATGATTTACAAGACATGGGTCCTCAAAACAATGGTAGTAAAATAAAAAAAAATTGATCTAAAGAAAAAGAATGCAGAGGAAAACTAAACGGGGTTATTTTTCCTCACCTTAAAGTGACTAGTCTTTCTGCTATTTATTTCTTGTGATGACCCTTTGAGTGAGATCTAAAAGTGCACGCCTAGACTTTCTCACGTCCTCATCCTCACTTTCTGGCAGAGAGTCAAGTGCAGCTGCAGCAAGGTTAGCATGCTTCTGTGCTAGCTCTCTAGTCCTTTGTATTCCTCGACTCTTCCCAAGGTACTCAAGGGCCTGCTTGTTCATACATAGATCAGCTAAGAAAAATTTGACAATGACAAAGGTGCATATACATAAAATAAAATAAAACATTTCATCACAGTGCCACTCGACTGACCCATGAACAACATTTTATGGCTGATGAATAAAATGACTGAAGAGCTAAATTAGTAAATTGCATTATAAGTGATGAGAAGGACTAATTATCACATAAGTGATGAGACTGAGTTCTACGAAAGATTAGGCAAAATTCAAAAATCCAGGATAATTTACAATTAGAAACAAGAGTAACAATTTCAGGGGAGTTTTATAAAACCAGAGAATGGAAAAATGCAAATCAAACAAGAACTTTAAACAAATAAGAAACTAATTTCTGACAGCAGAAAAACTAGCAGAAGGAAGGAAACAAAATGCAGACAAGCCCCCAGGTTGACACCCCCCAGGTGACAAAGGACACATCTCAAGTATCTGGCCTTATTAATATGAGGCACCAAATTTCCAACATTGTGCATAATCATCATTAATAGTTGACCACTTAAATTGACTAATATATTAAGAACAATGAACTTTCCAAATGACATAATAATTCAAAATTGCAGTTAGATTTCATATCCAGAATAAAATCCTTTTATGTTTGCTGCAGGAGTTGTAACCTTCACATATAATACCAGAATAAAATACAAGTGCTTAGATTGTTTATCAAACCATGAACAGAGATAATGCCACCTAACAGAAGATACCCTCAGAAGACAAAGAAAACCGATAATATTTGGCAGATCTCTATTGTAGCCTCAGCATAAGAATAATTGCATTACAAATGGATGATGTTAGTAGTAGATAGCATTGACTTACAATGTCAATATTTGAGGGATTGTCAAAGCCCTCATCAACTACTGTACGCAACTGAGGGAACTCTTCCATTGCAAACAATACTGGCGCTGTTACGATTCCCTACACCACATAACAAAAGAACCTGATGGAGATCAAGAAAATTACTTTAAAAAAATGCTGAAACATCACAAGTCAACATAGCAGCTGAAAATTTATAGGTTATGAGAAAAACAAACATATCCACCTTGTATGTGCCATCCATGAATATGTAATTGAAGGGATATCTGATTCTGACTAGTTAATTAATAAGAGCCTATTTGTCAATATGGTTATGACCAACTTAGAAGTCCAAGTCATTATAATGCTCAAATCGAAGGATGCTTGTCAACAAATAGAAATTAAAAAGTACAATTCCTAATAAAAGATGCCGGATCACATTTTTTTTAGAAATATAAACATATTTATTTCATGAAGATGCTTGCCACAGCTTTCAAAAACAAAATTCAAGCTTAAAAACCTAGAGCATCTCCAAACAGCAGAGTAAATAATTAGGATAGTTGAATTACATGCCGTATATCAGATAAAGAACCCTTTCCAAGGGAGGCTGATGTGCCTGTGAAATCGAGAACATCATCTATTAATTGAAATGCCAGTCCCTGGAAAGAAGAGAAAATTTAGAATGAGAGGAGCTCAAAATCAAAAGTGAGAAAATGTACCATGGCATGCTGCCCTAATTTTGTATTTTCTAAAATGATACAGCATGACTTTTCACTTTTAGCCCCATCCACAGCTTACAAGAAATTGTGCAAATAAAGGTATCTAGTAATTTCAGAACAAGTGAGTAACTCATGTAGCATCCTGCACATTTGACTCACCACATAGTGCCAACAAAGAAATGGGAATATAAGGCATTACTGAATTTAAACATTATTTAGAACAACTTGAGCAGAAGAATAATTCTATTTTTTTGCCATAATCAGATAAGTAGTAGCTCAAAAAGCTTCAAGAAATATACAAACCAGATTTTTGCCATAGTCAAAAGCCAACATTGCAACTTCAGTGGTTTGTCCAGCAAGAAGGGCAATGGCCTTGCAGCTGTTTGATATCAATGATGCAGTCTTGTAGTATGTTTTTTGCATATAATAATCCATGCTGCATTTGTGAAAAACAGTTTTCCAAATGGTTAACTAAGAAAAATGGATTTTGGAAGGGCATATCAATAGATGAGAATACTGACCCCTCCAAAACATTATTTAGAATGACACTTTTTACCCCAGGTATATAACTGCTTAAAGTATAAAGGATTTTGGAGGTGCATATATATTTTGATCACACATTTTACCCTAGAAAGGATCTTTACCTTTTAATTGCTAAGATGTATATATTAATAACTAAGCAAAGGGGTCATACCCAAATCCAGGATGAATGGTTTTATTTTTTCATTTGCTATGTGCTGACTGGATGCCTACTCGCATGATCAATCAATGGACTGGGTAGTTGCGTGAATGACAAGACAGAGAGAATAAAATATATGTTAAACAGCTTTTTTGGAGAAGTAGTCTAATGATAATAATTGGCACTAGGGCCCAGAGACAAAGGGATGCAGAAAGAGGGCCTCAACACATGAGAAAATTAGTTTTGTGGTTCTCAAAGACAATAATAATTAAAACAAAGCCAAGCTTGAATTATAACACCATTGAGGACATAATAGGGAAAGGCTTGACATATAAAGAACTGTATGGAATAGACAATGATGCATTAAACAGAGTCAAAATCATGTGTTACTTGTTGGTCAGTGGGTTCACCATGATCAGACAGTTTATTATGACATTAGATCATATTAAAACTAGATCAGATAAACATATTTTGTAGTAAACAACAGGAACTTTTCATATTAGATCATGCTTTCGAGAATAACAACTATATCTGGTTTCATACATGGTAGCATTTTTACATCCTCACAACCATATATATATATATATATATATATATATATAGAGAGAGAGAGAGAGAGAGAATGAGGCTGGTCACAGTTGGCAATGGGGAAAAAAGGTGGTTCAGTAGTGGAAACTCCCTTGATAAAGAACAAAGTCCAAGACAAGTATCCAAATGTAGTAAAAATAGGAGTGTAATATACCTACAACGTTGCTCTGATGTAGTATTCATTTGCATGGTTTCACCAGTAACAAGGTGCTCTACAACAGTTGCCAGTAATGACACAACCTACAAATATACAGGATAGTGCGGCAATAAATAGGACATATAACAGATGTGGATTCCAAAAACTAAACAAAATACCACATAAAACCAACATTGCCAGAAGAAAATTATTGAAAGTATCTAGATGCTCGCAGAAAGTTCCAACTTGGCATTGATGTGGCTTGTACCAATAAGTTCATTTCCATCTTGCACATAGTGCATACCTGTAAGTTCATTTCTATCTTGCACATGGCGCATTTGACAGCACTTGTCAAATTACTATCACTTAGGCATTGTGAAATATCTAGTCAACTACAGCATGCTAAAGCTGCAAAGGAACTAGTGGAACAATTTCAGGCTGAAAGCTTCCATCCATTACAGACTGTTCTGAAAACACCAGTTTTCAAACTAAGACTTGGGATTAGGTCCTTGTTTCTATAAGAAATCTGTAAACCGTTACGGAGCTAAATGCTTGCCTCTGTGATAACGGCTATTACTGCCAAACTAAAAATCACATGTTTACAAATACAACAGCAACAAAGTAAAATGAAAACAATAAAAACAAACAAATGGATACCTCTGTGTTTTTTAAAGAAGCAAGGGCAACACAAGCGCGAGAAAGCAGAAAATCTCCAGCTAATACAGCTAACTGCACAGAAAATGAACAGACAAAAGCTAAAAGTGAGAAGCTTGGCCAACAACAATCCCAAGCATTTGTCTCTTCCAAAATATTAAAGGAAGAGCCATTAATGTACTAGACTATAAATCTGATAAACCATAACATCAAAATACTCACCAACTACCAAATGGAGTTTTTCATAAATAATAATGATAATCTACGTCACATCAACTTCAAAAAGAATAAGAAAATATAAGCACCTTGTTGCCCATTACAAAATTCAATGAACCAATACCACGTCTGGTATCTGCATCATCCAATACATCATCATGAAGAAGGCTTGCAACCTACGAAAAGGAAATTATTACATTATTCTAAGAAGGGAATACAAAGAAGTTTGTTGAAGTGGAAGCAAGACTGTAACTGAGTGCTTATAGGATACAAAAGCATTTGATAAAAGAAATACAAAATTCTAAGAAATATACATGGATCATCTCTGTAATCTCAGCTATACATTGTTGCCTTGTACGTAGTTCAGCTGTCAAAACATCTGCTACTCCACCAGAAAGAGGTTCAGGTACTTGCATATTCAAAGCTGATGCCATCAGCAGTAAAACCTGCATGTAACTGTCTGTTATAAAAACTGTTGTGACCAATAGCATTAATAAAATGTTGAATAAATAAAACCGTGAAAAGAATATATTCTCAAAAAATCAGCCTATAAGCAATAATGATATTACCGTAGGACGGAACCTCTTTCCTTCCACCCCCATTTTGAAGAAATACTCAGCAGCTGAGGCGAGCTTAGGCACCTGAATGATATGTAAATCTCACTTCAATCACATCATATCAAATTTTGACCGCTAACATAAAAGAAACATCACATCTGCTATCCTGCAGGGGCATACATATCACTACTCAATCAAAAGAAAGAAACACAACTGTTTGATACCTCAGCAACTACCATGGAGCGCAACCTGTTAGCAACTAATGATAGTTCATCAGCAACAAGTGAAAATGGATCAAGTTCCTCCTGTAAATCAACATCTCATATGCTAGTCTCTAAAATAATATCCATAAAAAGACAGAAAAAGAGTAACACAGAAATAATTAGGCAAGATATTGTAAAAAGACTACACCTAACCTCAATTAGGGAGCTGCTCTGGTGATGAATCTGATGTTTAATTCCATGCAAGGCAGACAAACTCCACGAATAAGTTTCTCCAAAACCCAAAACCTACTAATCAACAGAAACACTAACAATTAAAATGTTGAGGATCAACCTAAAAATCCCCACCATGTATTCATGCAAGCGCGCAAGCACATGCACACACATTATGTTAATTTAGAAGTACAACAGATATAAGATGTCTCTATTTATATCATAAAAGCAAATGTTAAATTTTAAACATGTTATCACCTATCCACAACAAAACAACATAAAAATTTCTCCAAATTTAATTGATATGTATTATTAAATAACTACAATATGCATTCCATTTTCACTGTCAGGAAGACCCCAAGATTTCAGAGTTTTACTGCCTTTCCTCTTCAATCTCAAGTATGATATCAGTCACCTGGGCTTAACTATTGAAATATAATTCAATGATATCCGAGAACCTCAAAAAACTAAATACTGCTCCAACAGCCATTGTCTCCTATTTTCCAAATGTACAATCTCTCCCCTAACAGAACTAGGGCCAATAAAGTACCCACTGAATCCTTCACCCAACCAACTGCAACAACATATGTGCACATAGACAAAAAAATCTCATAATTCTTAAATCCAGAAATCATGAAAAGACAATAGAGAAAGAGTACTTCATAGAGAAGTTTTAACCACCTGAAGAGAGTACAAATTTTAAAATTGTCAAATTATCATAAAAAGTACTAATAAATGGTTGTCAGTGTCGTTTGCATCTTGCAATCTCCCTAACCGAACTAGCATCTTCATCAAAAGAGCACAGAGAAGACCTCGTAAGCTATTCCAAAACACAGCACAAGACAGCACTATGAAGGGTTTATCATTTTTCTAATTTCTTCCCTAGCAGTATGCGAGAGATAACCTTTTGATTTACCAGAAGCAGAAGAAGAACTAGTAGCAGGTTATCAAACCAAATATTAAGGAATCAAATCTGCTCTTTTTTTTTAATTAACGTTGCTTCATATCTAAATCTATAAGTTGCCAGAACTATTCCAGTTAATATAATCAATTATAATACTAGAAAGGTGCTTAAATTTCAATGTAAACTTCTGCATGATAAATCCTTTGCCGCTAAACTAATTTCCAAGTCACATCAAAATGCTTCAACTCAAATAACATCTCTTCTTTAGCTATAAAGGCCTAAACTCAGATTTCAAGTTCAACTCTAGCGTCAATCCATGTCCATATTACAGCAAAACTTAGGTGCTAGAAGTACACAAAAATCCATGTTTCTCACCCATCAAACATATTTTCTTTCAATAGCCCGCAACATTTGGATCATACCCACTATACCCATTTCTCAAAACAGACAACCATCACCAAATTGACAAACCAAAGCTCCAAACTTGACTAAGCTAACATTTCAAAGTCAACAAAAAAGGAAAAGAAAATAAATTCTAAATCACAGTTCTTCATTGGTTTGGACACATGCATAATTACCCTCTGAGTAGAGTCTTCCAAGGTACTGGAGAGAAGAGTGTCGGGTCGGTTAGAAACAACCCCACGGAAGCCAATCAATCTCTTTCTCGGGATTCTAGAAATACAAGAAATTCCACGAGAAAACAACATCCTTATAAACAAAAAGAAGATTGGATTTCAGAGAGAAAGGAGAACGAGATTTGTGAGAGAATCTGAAGTCGGGCGCGAGAGGTCAATAACAACAACACAAGGGTAGAGGAATCGACTTGGGTATTGGTTTCGAAAGTTCATTTATTTAATAATGCAATTCATTTATGCCACGACTGTTGACGACGCAGAGCCATACATTAATTTTCAACCCTCCCTCGCATGCTTTTCTTCACTAATTAATTTTTACCTGATTTTCATTCGCAGAAGCAAAAGATTAATAATATTTTCCAAAAATGAATATTCACGTTAAAATAAATTATTATCTAAAAATTATTAAATTCTAATTATTTGTAAGCCTCCACTTTCTTTTTTGCAACCTAGAAGATGATTGCTCACTTTTAACCTTTACACAATCATAGTATCACCAGTCATGTCATGAACAACAGAACAAGATTTACAGTGCTTGAAGTTACAAATTTGTTCATAATATTGGTGGATTGGCTTTTATGTTAAACTCTACTCTAGGAATGTATTTGTATTTGTATTTGTATTTGTTATATATATATATAAACATAATTTTATCTATTTATACTTTTATTAAAATAGTATTTGATTATTATTATTATTTATTTTATATAAAAAAAATTTTATACGTAAAACAGTAATCAAAATAAATATAAAATAAATATTTTCTAAGAATCATTGAAACAACGTACTTAACCATCTGAATGAACTGAACAGAAAGGAAGAAGCTACCATTGTTCATTACATTAGTTAGGTAAGAAACTCTGTATAGTGGATCTGCCTTGTCAAAATTGAATCATACAACTGATGCAAGCATAGGAAGTTTGATATGATTCTTGCCTTGGCCACTATGAAAATCTAGCTTTTGTTGCAACAATCAAATAACAAGTATACTAAGTATCCTGCAAAGTACAGCAAAAACTACTATCCCCATATTAATTAATATCAAAGTGACAAAATCCAGCAAAGAAAGTGAAAATCTATTAGACTAAGTTATATAATTAGCAAAAATTAAAGAAGAGGAGGGAAAATCAATCAGCTACTTTGCTGCTCATTACAGAACTTAACGAAGCAATGCCGCTTGTATCAGCATCATGCAAGACTTCACTATGTATAAGGCTTGTCACCTAAGACAAGGAGATGACTAAATTAGTTCATGTGTTGTAATGAAGAAGTTTATCGACATCAAAGCAAGACTAGATTTTGGTGTCTATAATGTATAACACAGCATTTGATTGAAGAAGGTGAAAGTTAGAAGGAACTGATATTGATCATCTCTGCAATCTCAGCTACATCCTGTTGTCTCCTGCGGAGATCAGGCATCAAAGTTTCTAGTATTCCATCTGGCTTTGACTCAGGTTTACAAACATCTAAAGTTGTTGGCATCAACAATAAAACCTGCGAATTAGAATATGCCCATTATTCACATTCGAAAAAAGATCAATTGTAAGAGAAAAGTCAGTAACAACTTAAAAGTTAAGTAAAAGACAGGACGAAGAAAACTATTTTACTTGAGCCTTGTCTTGGAATGGAGCAGTACCTCAAATCTAGTTCATAACTGTGAAATATTGTTTAAGTGCAAAGAATTTGTGACTGATTGAAGTAGCATGGCATTACAAGCCTGCAAATTTTTTTCCTCAAAAACCACAGAAACAGAAATTGAACTCGCAGCCTCAGATTAAAATTTTCTTAATCCATGAGAGATGGCAAACCACAACCACAAAATGATACAAACATCGAATATTGGCATATAATTAGCATAATAGTTTACAGTGGGACAAAAACCCTTTCCTTCCTTGCCCACTTTAAAGAAGTAGCCAGCTGCTGAGGCAAACTTAGGGATCTGGAACAGATATCAGTTCAACTCCGATCAGATGATATAATTACTGAGGTCTTTCCAAAATGAACGCAGTATCTACTATCAACTTATTGAATGCTTTTTCAAACTCAAGGAACAACTAGATACCTCATCAACCACCATTGACCGCAGCCTCTTAGTGATAAGTGATAATTCATCAGCAACGAGCGAAAATGGGTCACACTTCTCGAGAAAAATAATATGCTCCTAACTCAATAGAATTGATAATGAAAGACAGGATAAACAGGGAGACACAATCATCTTTCGCCTTAAGAAAAAGCATGTAGGAACACATGTCACTTATGCAACTTCTATTCATCTTCGAATCATCAAATGTAAACCATTTAATTATCAGACTGAAGTTGTTCAAGTAAAATTAGTCTACAAATTGGTACAAATAATTTAGCATCAGAAAATGAAAATTTTTTACCTCCTGCATAAACATGTAAACCTGAGAGTACTCCCCAAATTCTCAATTTGAGTTCAAAAACTCAAAATGACACGAGTTAGTTCAGTAGAACCTTACTGCAAAATCATTTTTCAAAACTCTTATCATCGGTTTCTTATACACCAAAACACATGGCGAGTTTTAAAAGAGGCCATGAGTAGCTTCCCAAACCTCCAATGTAATATGACAAGATAAGTAATGAACAAAGAAATAGAAAGACTAAATAAACTTGATCTGGTAGGTTTGATGGATAAATCCATTCTCGTCCGCAAGTCTTCCAAGTCATTTTTTGTCCACTTTATGAAAGAAGAAGCTGCAAAACTCTCTTACCGGTACTAAGCTTAAAAATGAAATCATTACTACATTGTCATTGGAGTCTCTGAATGTGGGTTGATGGCCATGTCGCTAGACAAGCTGCTTCGGGAAATTCATGCAATCCCAGAATTTCGAATTTCCCCGGGAGAATAGCATTGTCAAGGATAACAGAGTTCATATACAGGGAAATAATATCAAAACTATAAACAAAGAGGGGGAGAAGGTGAATGGTAATCTGAATTTTTATTTTATAGGAGTTGATCGTTGAACTCAAACATGCCAGAAGTTTGTTGCCCGCCAAATAAATGAATTTCGATATTATAGCAATGTAATATTATAATTAATGCTATAAATTTTAAGATCTTCGCACAGAAATATTAAATTAATAACATAAAATCTAAAATATTTAGCTCAAAATTTTAAAATATATTGAAAATAATATTCTTCCATCTTCTCAAACTTGATCACTATTCAATATCTAGTGTTTATTAAATTTTAAGAGGGACAAATACATCTGTTAAAGGATTTAATTAATTAATTAATTAATTTGATAACAGTCAACCGTCATAATTTTATCTAAGCATGAATTCAGATACAGAAAATTACTATTTTCAAGCTTGTCAATCGTAATAGAACACATCTCAAATTTTCCCTGTCTATTATGACAGAAACTGCAATGACAGTGTGGAACAATTCAAGAACCCAAATAGTTCTCTAAATTACAAATTTCATTCAACAAGATAATCCAAACTGTTTTTTACTTGATCAAATACTTCACAGCATAGAAATATATTTAAATTTACAGAGAAAACAGTTCCCTAATAGAACCAGTGGTGTCTAAAGCTAGTGATACTTTGCATGGCAGCAGACATGAGAGTCATCAATATCATCCACCACTTCTCTTAATCAACTCACTGAACTCTTCATCAGTGCTTCGGAGCATGGTTGGCAATGACAATTTCAACCCATTTTGCACAGCTTCCATATGCCTAGGCTTGATCCTCTTTTCCAAGCTGAAAGCAAAATACTGAGGAAATTCCTTCAGCTCCTCCAAGTTTCCTTGCAACTCCTCGACAAAGTACTCAAATTTAGGCTTGAAGTTGTTCGCAACACTGAAAGTAAACAAGGCGGGACACCTCAAAACCACAACCGCAGCCTCATCTTTTGAGAACCCAATGCTCTCTAGATACTTAAGCTTAGGAATCAAGGTGTTTTCAACACTGGAAACTAACAAAACTGGGTCTCGATAAGCCAAAGCGTCTATATCCTTGAAACCGAGTCTTTGAAGATAAAACAAAGCTGGTTGGAGCTGGTCTCTGGCACTGGAAGCTAGCAATCTTGGGCATTTGTTGATAACCTTCCTGAAGTTGTGTTCAGGGACTCTTAAATCTTGTGAGAGGAAACTAAAAACTGGGTCTAACTCAGTTTTGACGTCAGAAGTAAGCACAGTTGGGCACATACCAAAGATTCTGGGCAAGTCTTTCTGTCGGATGCCTTTGGATTGGAGGAAGTCGATTATGGAATGAATGGAGTGAATGGAAGCAGAGCGAAGAGAAGGGTTAAGGGAAAGAGCTTTACCGGCGTCTACACCCATGATTTCAAGGCATATGATTTTTTCTTTGATTTGGAAGGAGAGATTTGCATGAGTTGGTGAGTAGAGAGGGTGATCTTGAAGAAGACTTTTGGGTTTTGCTGCCAAGTGAATGTTAAGTTGTTGTTGGGAATTTGAAGATGAAGATGTTGTCCGGGAAGAAATACAGAGAGAAGAATGGAGTGCTGTTGCAGCTGCTGCTGTTGACATAGTGAATGAGGAGAGAGAGAGACCATTGGGTTGCGATTTTTCTTAATCTGATCTGACTGGTTTTTTTATGGATATATGGCAAATGAGATGTGGCAGTTTTGTAAGAACTGATTGGCTCACATTGGGATTTTGTGGATGATTTGGGTGGTGGATGCAAGCGGAGTGGAGATCCTCTCGTCTGCCCGCTCGCATAATCCAACCCTGCTCCTCTCTGACTTGAGTTCTTTTCTTCTTAACAATGGGCCAGACTTACCATACAAACATATGATGGAGATTTCAATTCTAAATGGGTCAGAACAGCCTGCAAATTGAGCTTCCGTTTCTTGATATATGTACCGATTGCCAATTCACTTGCACCATCGAAAGCACCGCCGGCGTTGATTGCCAACAAATTGGCAGAACGGTCATTTCCCAATTATGGTAATGGCAATGCAGCAATTCTTTGTAGTCACAATCGTCAAATTTTATATTAAATTTCCTAATGTAGGTGTTGTGACTTTTGTTGATCCAAAAGAATCAAAATTTCAAAGACTTTCACAAAATAAAACTTCAAAAAGTTTATCACCTATACAAACACAGGTATAACTTTTCCTCTAAACTAGACAAAAATGTTCATGAATTTAACTGACAAGGAGAATCTTTCCCTGCTACAGGATGAAGGATCATCTTTTCTATTAATTTCCCGGAAAGAAGAAACATATATAAAGTACACGGACATATATATATATATATATATATATATATATATATATATATATATATATATATATATTCCAATAAGATTAGTAATAATAAAAATAATAATAATCTCCAATGACATCGCTGAACTTCTTAGGATCTTCCAGTTCTCCACACAAGAATGATAGCTACCAGGCGGGCAGCAAGAGCATTGCATTAAGACGGAAAGCTTGAACTGCAACAAGCATTTACACTAGGCCATGGATTAATGTAATAAAAACATTACATATATTTCCAGTAAAAGAAACGTTCAACAGATTAGGCAGCACTGCAGCAGCTTTCAAATGGCAACATAACAACATCACTGCAGCTAGTAGTCAAGCTCAACTATGCGGCCAACAAGTGAATTCTTACCATTATTAGTTTTCAACATTTTGTTTAGCCTGTCGTCTGAGAAAACCAAACAAAAAACTGTTGCACTTGCACATAATATAGTTGGTCTCAAAGTTGTCACATAAACTAAAATTATAAAATCACCAGAAACAAACTCCTAGTCAAAAGCATACAAGAGGATTAACAAGTTCCGATGTGACAACAAACATCTCCTTGAATAACTAAATTGTCCTGCCATAAATAGAGGAAATTTTCAGAGAAGTAACTGCCAGAACTTTCCCCAGCAGCAGCTCTAGTGGCAAACAGGTGAAATCAATTTTCAATTTGCTTCCAACACAGTATGCCATTCGGTCCTACACAAACATGGGCATCATACAGGATACAAGGATAATCTCCATCGCTGGTTAGCATCATAATAAACACATTCAGCACAAAAAGAGCAGATTTTCATATAGATCCGCACAGAAGATTCAAGATGCAAGTTCGGATGACAAGGACTACTACACAGACCTAAAATAATCAAAGCAAGCCTCTAGAAATGACCACAGTCCAGCAATTGTTCATTTTAGATGCTGAAACTGAATTATTCATATGATAACATAAACTGGCTTCTGATAGTGAGCCAGTTGGATAATGTGTTCACAGTTTGATATGGACATGTGAGCACAAACACTTTCTGAATTGAAACAGAATTTTGATTCCTTCAAAAGTTCAGAGCAAAAAGATGATATTCATTATTTGGATCAGAATTTGTTGAGGAAAAATTAATAGAAAAGCCTTTTCATAAAAAAGAGAGGAGAAAACCTATAAAATCATTGGACACCTAATAGTAAAACTTCCATGTAGTATATTCATGAAGAAAACTATTCAACCCAGATAAATATCTAGGAATATAAACAAATTACAGGGTACATTCTGAACTATAAATGCTAAGCTAAATTGGCTGATGGGCATCCATGTGTGTTTGTGTCTATAAGCTGATGCGCAGTGGCCTTTATAAGAGAGAGTAACTTGTAGAAGCTCAGGAGGACAAATTAATTTATGCACACAACAAACAAACATGCATGCACACATGCAATGCAGTTAATCTAATGGCCAAAAACAGCCAAATAAGTTTGCGCATTTGCTTTTCCAATCCCACCCACAAGCCTATACACCTCTCCTTAAACAAGTGCTATTAAAGTCAAGACCTATTTTTTCATTTTCTAATTGACAAGAAACTGAATATCACATTGACAAAGATTTATTAAGGAAATAATAAAAAGATGCAGCAAGAACCAGCAGTCCTCACGAGCATCAAAGAAATTCTTCTTATCTGGTAATTGTTTATCTTAGACCATAATTCATCCAGTTACTTCTCACTCATGTATCCAATTTTCAGAAGTAAATAATTTGCATAATCAAATTGTCAGGAGTTGAGAGCTTGCATAGATTGATATTGTCTGCTGAATTGCAGCAAATACAAAAGATGGCATAAATTTTTATACATTTTTAGAAGAGGAGGGTGATGGAGTAAAGAAGCACAGTTATGCTTAGTTCTACTCTGATATCACAGCATATTACATCAAGAACGATGCATGACTACAGGAAGCGAAAAGCATTTATTGAGAGAAAGAAATATCTGCTTACCACTAACTGCCAGTAACTTTGTTCCTCCAGTTTGATTTCTAATGTTGCCCATGGCTTTTGCTCATGGAATGCCTTCGACGGAGCTTTTGACCTGGAGTTTGGTGATCATCCTACAAAAGTAACAAACAACAATTCACATAACTACTTGTATGTAATTGTGAACCAAACTCAACACTTACCACCCAGGAGTGGCAACTCCAATTTCCAACTTCTCAGTTGACATTAATTTACCCAAACTATAGGTTGTGAACAACAGTTAAGGAATTGCTTAAAAGACAACGCATGAAAAGACCAAAAATATGTCTTCAATTCAAGACATTTGGATAAGAGATATAACAAACCTTGTATAAAGATGCCGCTGACTCAGACTGTACTGTCTGAATAGCAATATGCCCCAGAGATCGCAGAGTATCCAGTGCATCCAAGGTCAGCTGCCACCCACATAAAGCGATGGCATCAGTACTATTGCTAGAACCTGAGCTATTACAGCCAGCAGCAGCAACATTTCCATTCAACCAGGGGCAAAACTGATTGTGATGGACAATGGGATCAAACTCTGTAGCCTCTTCATAATTGCTTTCCCCTTTCGGAGGTCCTGAAAGTTCAAGATGTGTCAGAATGGCATTGATGGCACAAGTAGTGGGAGGAACCAAAACAAAGGGAATAACTTAAAAGTTTTTAACTTTAATATTAAACATAAGCATAAGCTTAATGAACGAAAATAATAGGTTTGGAAAGAAGTAAGCTATAGGAAAAAAGCGCACTTTCTTGATTCACTGTGGGTGTCTACTTCTAATGCGTTCAAGGATTCTCCCCATGTTTTTTAGTTTTTAAAGAAACGCAGGATGCTATCATTGGATAACTTCTATTCAGGACTAGCTCCTATTCTTGATTCACTTTATGTTTCTTGATCAGGACTATTGGTCCACTATATTGTAACTCAATTCTTTAGTAAATGAACTTTCAATTGTTTCGGATTTGAAGCAGCCGCAGCTATAGGAAATAGAAAAAGGAGATTTTATTTGACTGGTTTTGTCTGTAATGGTGTCCTTTATCTGTTCCATCTACTTCTACTAGATGTCATTCTTGCTACCTGAAACCCCCCTCCCCAAACAACGGAGGGCGAGAGAGAGAGGAAAAGAACAAAATTAAATAATTTTAACCCCATTATCCGGAAAAGAAATCTTACACGATGAATTCTCATATACTTAATTGCAACCATTATTTTAACAATCCATAGAGAAGAATTAGCGGAAACAAATAAAACAGAAAAGAGGAGACACTAAAAAAAAAGGTATGATAGCCTAGAAACCAGCAAAGTATGCAAATATTACCTATCCCATTTGCAACTGCATAATCTGACTCTGGGTATGGACAATTGTTTATAGATGACGATTTGCCAGCCTTCATGACCTCATTCTTGGTTGTATTGTAGCCAGAGTAAATATTAGCATTACAAGAAAGAGAAGGATGGGCACTATTATCCTGTGCTAACTTGCAACTCTGACTTATATTTTCTCCACTTTCTACTGATTCTGCCTTGGCAGAACCATCAATCTTTGAACCACTATCAGCCCTTCCAACAGATCGAGACAGCATCTCCTGGCTATCACCATGTGGATCCTCCCTATTTACCTCATCGGGGACAATCTCATCCATTAACCCAGGATCTGGAGCAGATTCACCTGTCTGACCCTGATTTTCAGCATCCTCTATTCTTGGTTCCACATCACCAACCACGCTATCTGCTCTATGGACAGAAACATCAGCACCGTGGATTTCAGCTTCATGGCTAGCACACATGCCAACACTCCCTCCACTAATTCCAAAACTAAACCCATCCCTGGCTTGAGCTGTCACAGTTTCTGCATTGAAAAACTCTTCACCATCATTTGTGCTGCTGATGCCCATTTCACCAGGAACTGCTTCAGCAGCTCGCCGTGAATAGATGCTCTGCTGAGCTTGATTACTATTATTCAGTTCTGATGTGTCATTCATGTCAAAAAACCCATATGCACTAGAAGAAGGAAAATGAACATCATCAACATCCCCAGGCGAATTTTCAACACTTTCCATAGAGTTATCATCAGCACTGTGGCAGATTGTATCCATGGCAATGACTGAAGAAGCACGTGTTGAATCTCTAGTTGATACAACGCCTGCAACCTGGTCGCTTCCTTGTCGAAACAGAGAAATTTCCAAACCGACTGAGTGGCTAGGACCAGCTCCAGAAGAGTTTTTCAGATATGGTGAACAGTGCGTATCAAAAATATCCAAGTCACGAGCACGTTTTGAAGGCCCAGCTGAATACTGTCTACCATCAGTAACTTCGTCACCATCACGATCAATGACTGTCCCTTCAACACTATCAGCCTGCTGCATCCTCAAACTGGGCCTATCCTCTGAGCTGCCACCTATTTCTAAATTCCGCTTACGGGAACTAGGACCTCGTGATTCATAGGATAATGCACGATCGCCAACCTCACTACCTGCTGGTTGCCCAATAATTAAATCCCTTCCCATGTCTGCATCGTGAACATTTTCAGACATTGCTGTCCTGCCCGCTTGAGTAAAAGGCAACCCCCCCGCCATTGTAAGATTCAAATCAAAGTCTGTATTTTGCCGCTGTTTCACCTCAGCTGTGGTTGCCACTTCATCACGGTCTTCTGTGTGTTCTTTATCTGTATCATCAGCAGCAACCCAACCACTAATTCCACTAGCTGCACTTACTCCACGGGTCAGTCCCATTTTTTTGCTTGTATCAGGTATATCAATGTTGCTTGGGGCAAAACGGGCAGGCCGAGGGACAGTTAAGAAATCCAATATTCTCACTGTTGCACCACATAAGCTACAATCTAACAATGGTGACCTATATTCACGTCTGGACTCTACAGCTACTATTGTATTCTTCCCAGTGTCCCTTTTGGTTGAGGCTGAGACTGCAATTTTGCTTGGTCCTGGATCCTTTGACAGATGGACCTGGGCATCAGTAGGGCCAAAAGAGCATCCATCTCTAGCTGATTGAGCAGAATGTTCTTCACAGTCTTGCACATTAGGAAGCCATCTTGGTTCCCATCCACAGAGACTTATAAGCTTCTGGGCCTGCAAAGGAAAAAAAGCATGGAAGAGACGCAAATGAGGAACAACTTTATTGAGCTGACAAGAAAGGACAAAAAAAACTACTAACAAATAAGTGTGTGCGTGCACGCTCATGCGTATGTATATGAATATGTATCGTACACGAGAAAACAAGTAGAAGGCTCCATCACGGGAAGTTTCAAGTTCATGTATACTTTCAGATTTTACATCTATTTCTCCGGCTGTTAGATTCTGTGACTGGGAAAGAAAGCGATCAATCTGTGGGCCATGAGAAACCTGCATCTGTTCAATTGCAGAAGTAGCTACAACAGGAAGGGAATGAAACTGTAGAAGCCCGTCACATCTGTCCTTAAATCCACCAATTAAGGCAGACTGAGGAGTTGGAGGGAACTGCACAAGACTTTCCGGACAGCTGTTTCCTCTCCAGGGACAATTGATTTTGTGGCCAGCATCCAGCTGCTTTGCAAAAGCTTGACCAGCATCTTCAACTTCAACCAGATAATTTATGGGAAAATATTATGAAACCGAAGAGAGGGGAATAAGAATAGAAACTAGAAAAGGACAAGTCCACCACATAAACCAGCAAGCAATGAATGTATGTGCATGAGCAAGCACAGAGATGCACAAAAAAATGTAACTTTTCCATATAGTAACAAAGAGAGAAATTTAGGCGCGCGCGCGCACACACACACACACACACACCCCTAATATGTTCCTCCAAATACTCTCGGCAGTCTCCGAACTGAAAAACATAGAGCCTTCTTCATAACATACTCAAGAAAATCAAGTTATTTTCTTTCCCACCATCCATCTACATTGTAATATTCTCTTTTTAATTATTCCCACTTACTCTACATAAACCCCCACCTGGCATAGCAGAACCCTTCAGAAAGTTTTCAAGGTTTTGAAGGTCATCTCCAGAGATAGTTTATTTGAGAAGCTTTAAATCAGAGAGAAAAAGCATAAAAGAATAAAAATGGTGAAATTACACTAGCTACCTTCAGCAGGGGTCCAGGTTGGTACAGAAACAAAACTCAGGCATGCACCACATGATTCACATGCAATTCTATCAACATCAACATTCATCCAACCTCTTCGAGCACAAGCCAAGGAACTTGCAACCTGCTAGAATTTGAAGAGGATAAGTCAAATGCCCTAAAAGTTGTCTTAAGGTTATTCATTACATTATGGAAATGCCAATTTATCAAAGAAAGAATATGAAGAATACCGTTTGAGTTGAAGTAAGTTGGTGGAAATGTATAATGTCTCATACTGCAAAATTTCATTTTCCTTTTAAGTGATATTTCACACTCATGCAAGAATTTGAATGTGGGAAAATAATATATTCAAGTATGAAGATTATATATTTTCACCATCTTTGAAAATTACAAAAAGGGAAATGAAATGTCAAGCCTAAAATTTTAGCTCCTATTATATATTGTAAAAGAAAAGGATCACTCTCATTCATTTGTTCATATTGACTTTGAAAGTAAAACATCTAAAACAAATAAAATGTAAAACATCTAAAACAAATAAAATGTAAAATATCTAAAACAAATAAAACAACAGTAAAACAATCATTCTTTGGGCCAAAGCATGTAAGTTGATATGATCTGATGGATTGTAGGAAAGCAACGGTCAGAAACCATGCAGGGTCACTTCATGAGTAAGTTCTACGATGAGACCAAGGGTCTTTAAGTGTTCCCCTTTAAAAAGTTAACCTGTTGGATTCAAAGCAAGTAGTTCTAGAATTGATCTTCTTTTTTTTTAACTCAGTCACTACTTTATAATAAATCATATACTTCCAGATAAGGTGACTAAAGACCTAATTTGCCTACTAAGCTTAAGTCTAAAGATAAAACGCTTTATAGAAAACACAATTCCAGAATAGAGCAAATGCCTCTGGAAATTGTTACATATGTAATTACCAGCTACAGAAACTCCAGTCACTTGTCATTCAATTTCATTGAATAATTAGTTTATATCTAATTCCCCTACAAGGAAATTGAAAACTATCACTCTTATAGCCCATGAAGCTTGTTACAGCCCATCACATTTAAAGCTCCTCATGAGTCATAGAAGAATGAGAACATATTTAATATTACTAATGCATGTTCACCTTGGGCTTCCCAAACCAATTTGCGGGCTTAAAAGTGGCCAAACGTCTTAGTAAATCCCCTCTCTCCCATGGTCTACATGAAAGACTTGATGAGCCAAGAACAGAACCACCAACACTTGTGCTTAATGATGTCCATGGTGGCTGGGAACCAACATATGATAGAGAAGTTGCTTTAGAATTATGCCCATGACCAGACCAATCTATACTACCAACATTGGCTGGAACAGCAGGTGAAGATGCCCCAGCAGAACTGAGAAAAAGGCACCACACAAAAGCACTATAAGTTAGAACTTCTTCAGAGAAATTATTAATATGCTTAAATTAGTTCAAGAAGATAAAACACTCGGCAACACCTTCACTTTTGAAGTCATATTTCTTTCTTCACTTTCAAAATAACAAAATACAACCCTGGTAGAACAACAGGCAAAACCAAACAAATCTAAAACAAGAAAATTATAACTTTTTATGCAATTCCAGTTCTCGCGATGCTCAATGTATGATAATTCTAGCTGAAATAAGTATTCCACCACCACAGCATTGACTTAATTTCAGTTACTCTCAATTTGTCAAACAGTAACAAGCATAACATTAAGACTTTCAAAAATTAGACCCAATACTTAGCTTCCCCTAAGAAAGCAGGCAAACGAACCACAAAAGAACCAAAAACCGTAAGACGACCTCAGAAAATTCAAACACACATTAACCAAATTAAAGTCCAAGAAACCAAAACCCTAATTTTGGAAAAACCCATCAAAATTTACCCCAAAAAAAACCTAAATTGGGATTAAGAAGTAGGATGTAGTGGGAGAAAACGAAAAGTAACGAAGCACCTGGCAGCAGGAGTGGGATCTACGGTCCCGCCGGAGCTGATAACCTCTTCCCTCATGCTTTTAGTTTGGTGGCTGTTTTTTTGAGCTTTATTAGAACAGAGGTATCAATAAATAAATTAAGGGGGGTGACGCGTTTTATAGCGCGGCGCGTATCGTTCCCACGTCTCAAATGACGTTATGGGTGGCCTACTGCTTGTGGGTCCCGTTCTTTAATTTGATAAATATTAAATTAATTCAATAAATAAATTAGATATATTTATTTAATAATACTGTAAATTATATATTAATATATGTAATGGTTAAATTTTTTTTTAATTGATTTGTGAATTATTTGGTCAAAAATTCTCTACCAAGGTGAATAAGGAAAGTATTAACTTTTGGACATACAAATTTTCCTATAATTTAATTCAATATCGCTATAATAATTTAAAATTATATAGTAAAAATATTCTATTTTGTTAATTTTTTCTGTAATTATTGTAGAAAAAATAAAAATAAATATTTCTAACGAGATAAATCCGTGAAGAATTGATTTGAATAACAAACAAATAATTTAACTTTAAATATTAATAAAAAGCATAATTTTTAACATATTAATTTATTTATCACATAATTAATTATTTGAATAATTATAATTTATTGATTCATTTATAATTTAATAAATTTTTAAATAAAAAATTTATCAAATACTAATCAATTTAAAAATATTTAAAATAAAAATTTATTATAAAAATTACTAAAATATGAATAAAAATATTAAATATATCATATAATTATAATCTATTTAATTATTTGATAATCTAATTAAATTAAATTTTTTATTAGAATTATTAAATGAATCAAAAGAATTTAACCTATTTTCCTATAATTATGTTACAACATCATGAATTGCTACACTTAATAAAAACCTTAGTTGTGAAATTGGGGACATTTTAATAATGATGCAACTTTTAAAACAATATCATTAGCTTAAAAATCTAATTATTCAATTAGAGGGAGAATTACTTAATTAATTAATTACAAGGAAATTTATAGTGGGGACGTTTAGGCCTGAAATTTTCAAAGAATACAGTTTGTGATTTCCATATATATATATATATATCCATTTGAATGAACACAAGCAAACAATTGACTTGTGGTCTTATGGTCTATGTGTTTCAGATGATACAATGGAATGATTAAACCAAACAAAAGCCAAGGTACAAGAGAAAAATGATTTATAAATCCACGAGCACAACCGCAGCAAACGAAAAAGCTGGAGGCAATATAACGGCCACGAACTAAGGTGCGAAACCCAGATACTCATTTGCTCCGGGATCTCCCTCCCATGCGAACCATGAAAGAAGTCAAGACTACTGAGACCGCACACTACCAGCATCTGTAGACATAAAAACAGAATAATAACAAATCAGTCAATTTATCTGTTATTTCGAAATGCTTATCAGGTTGGTGAATGGCAAGTAGGATCATCTCACAAATAGCTCATTTATTCTCCGAGTTAAATGCCTACCATGAGTTCAATAGACATATCAAATCGGTTGAAACTACTAGTATAACATGATAGTTCTCTCCTACCATTCAGTCTTCCTCCCAAATTTACAAAATTGTAGTTGCAGTTATTCTATTGGTCTCTTAGCTAACAAAGCAAAATCGAATGTTACATGGAATTAACCTCAAATGGGATACTGATTAACATCAAAGTGGCAAGTGATTCAGTATAGACAAGCTCGAGACTACATCAGTAAACTAACCTGCAGATCCTTCGTTGATTGCTTCATCTCCTGATTTCCAAACGATATCTTTCAGTCCAGTAGAAAGGTTTTTGTAGAACTGCTTGTTAAAAGCAAATTAAAGCTAATTAGTAACAAAGAGAAGTAGCTGTCATGGTATACAACACTGTCATGACAGAAAGAATCTTGGCTACTAACAAGCTTGAGGGCAAATTTCTCATCCACATACAAAAAATTTCATGGTTAACATACATTGTGAAATTCTAGTGTATCTCCATAAGACTTTCGAACCTCGACCATGTAAAGAGAAGGGGCCACCTGAAGGATCTGGAAAAGCAGAATTTTCCCAAAACTCAGTCAATCAACATATGCTTAATGTGCAACTATAATTTTAGCAGAAAGAGGTTCCTTAAAAGAAAAAGAACTAAGGAATTTACCTCTGTTGCAACAGATAAATGACCTTTACGTCCGGTTTTTTCCCCTTGAAGCTTCAACTGATATAGAAAAATGAAGATTTGTTCAGTAAAGGTAATATGTAATAGTTAATTCTTAGTCGCTGAATTTTAAAATTTCATCTCCATTCAATCTCAAATGCAACCTTGTATATCAGCCAACAAACCTCAAATAAATGGCACCTTTCAAGTGTACATTAACAAAGTCCCAGTACCCCATCACCCATGTTACTCAGTGAAATATGTTAAGGACCAACAAAATTTAGAACCAAGTTGATCTAAGGTGGCAGCAAAGAAAAAGGAAGAAAAAATCCAATTCAGGATGAACAAAGAAAACATACTTGTAATCAATTTCCCTTCTTGGGCTTTGAATAATGTTAACTTAACAAAGTATCCCATCTCAACTTATAGATAAAAATAGTGTTTCAAAAGAAACAAGAGAAGAAGATAACTATAGGACCTTGAAGTTATTTTTCTTCACATCAAAACCCAAAGGCATTGCAGCTTCCTCAATTTTCGATATTATTTCGGTAACAGGACGCTTCGATGTAAATCTTGTTTCTCGTTTAACAAGCCCCTGTTACCAAAGGAAATGTCAGAAGTCTTATTTCAAGTCTATTCATATCCAAAGAAATAAAATTTCTTATGTAAAACTCTGGATTTATAAAGCAACACAAGGCATAAGATTTGGTGTAAATTGTGCATTTAACAGTCCAATATTAAGATGAATCTAGAGATCAGGATTATTATTGTCTGGTGATGTAGTTGAGGGCTATATGTACAAATACTTCCAAATATCAAGTTATTAACTTATCAGCATAAATTATCTATCAAGGTCAACAGTCAATTTCAACATACCATTTGCTTTTCAAAAAGGGTACCAAGGTTAAGACCCTGGGATGTGGAGATGAGCTCAAATGCATTCATAGTCACTGGTGCCACAGGTCCTTCTTCTCGTCTCTCCACAACAAGGTTTCGAGAAACCTTTTCACCAAATGAACGTAAGCATAAGGTCAAACCTGTTGCATTAAGCCAGAATATCATGATAAATATGTTAACACAAGTCTTACCACTGCTTCATTAAAGATATCATCCACATTGTCAAGGTTAACATCAGTTTGCTCAAAACGGGGTGGCTTGTATCCCTTCTTAAACCACTCATTCTCAATAACCTCGGCAATCGTTATTCGCTGTTTTAAACCATCAGCACATATAGTGAACTTATGGGTAGTTGAAATGTAATTATGAAACATGCAAGACAAATACAAAATTTCACCAGCAAAGGTGTTTATATGCATGTAATAAAAGGCATCAAGAAAAGAGGAAGTACCGTTTCAGGATTAGGATCCAAAATTCTAGAGATCAGTTTCTTTGCACTTGTTGAGAACCACGGAGGACACTTGAAGTCAGCCTTAAATATCTGTGATGATCACATGGGAACAACAATTTTTAGCGTTTAAAATGTACAACGTATAGACTCGTATACAAGATAAAAAGTAAAGCACCCATCCATAGCACATGCAAGCACTTATCAACTCACGAGCTATCATCCAGTTTTATTAAAACAATCTAGAATGAAGATTCTTGCTTTAATTTCCACAAGCACCAGATTGTTATACTTCTAACACATGGTAAACACTAGATTCAGTTCAGGAGAAACTTTTTTGAAATGCCAATTCAACACTAATAGCATTGAGTCTGTACACATCAAGCCAATGAAGACTGTCTCTAAATACACATTAGTGAGACAAAAGTTCTAAAAAAAGGTTTTATCTGAATTAACATTCATTTGGAGAATCGCACAAAAGAAACAATATCATTCACATGAATTGATTTCTCAGTGATTAATAAAGTAGAACCCTTGCAAAGGATAAAGGATTGCAACAATCAAATGAAAATGCCACTGTTAGTAATATTCATGCAAATATTCTATAAGCCCTAACCGTATCATCATATCAGCTCATCATCTTTGCCAATGCTTTAGTTTCACTTGACTCAGAAACAACTGGTACAATACAAAGATTTAAATAAGATGAAAGAAAAGAAAGTAATATTTACCTTCTTATAGAGAGCGATGAGATTGGATTCTTCAAAAGGCAAGTAACCAGCCATTAAGACAAAAAGAATCACACCACATGACCATAGATCAGCCTTTGCTCCATCGTAGCCTTTATTATTGATCACCTAGAAATTGTAGCACAATTTTAATAAAGATAAACAACAGGTACACAAAAGAAAAGAAAGAGTAATCTAAATGCTAATAAAGCATACCTCAGGAGCAACATAATTAGGTGTTCCACATGTTGTGTGGAGTAAACCATCATCCTATATGAGAAGGACAAGAGATCAGTATTGTACTTTTCTTCTACAAATTATGTAAAGCCATCTAGCAAATACAGCATTATCATTGACAAAAAAGAATAAAATGTGTGGTATATAAATGATGAGTCTGCAGAACTGTTGTGAACTAATATGACGAAGTCCATTACAAAAATAAAATATGCTTGCGTATGATGCATCACACGTACTCTAACTTGCTGAGGTAAAGCACTCAATCCAAAATCTGAAACTTTAAGAACTCCATTAACATCCAGCAGTAAGTTCTCTGGCTGAGATACACAAACCAAGCAACCATTTCAATCAAATACAAAACCATTCAATCATCACTATACTCTATTTTAGAATACTATGTAGGACAACATCATTAAAAAATGCATGAGCATTCACACCTTTAGATCTCTATGATAAACACCTCTGCTATGGCAGTAATCCACTGCATTAATAAGCTGCTGAAAATACTTTCTAGCTTCATCTTCTTTCAACCTTCCTCTACTTGCCTGCAGTGCAAGAACCAAAAATTAGAGTTATTAACAATTGACTTTCATTGACATTTTAGCCAATTTGCTCCCAGTGTCTGTTCACCATAAGAGGCAGATGCAATCATAAAACTCACAATTTTGTCAAAAAGTTCACCACCGGTCACAAATTCCAGAACAATGTATATTTTAGTCTTGCTTGCCATCACCTATGCCAAGAACACTGATCAAAGTTAGTAAAGGAGCATAATCAGTGGTAACCAAGAAACAGATAAACTAATAATTGAATGCAAATAAGTGGAAACCATCAGATCTAATTAACAAATCCCCATAAAAGAAACTGATGATACTACATTTCCAGGAAGAAACGCCTTCTAACCTCATACATACGGATGACATTTGGGTGTCTAATAAGTTTCATTGTTGAAATTTCACGTTTAATCTGCAAAATAAACGAAAAATGTATTGTTCCAGCAGTGATCAAGGTAAAAGAAAACTGCCAAAGCACTTATATCTTCATTTTGTAATAGAAAATCTGTATTAGGAGATGCGGTCAAGAGTTAAAGACTGCCAAATGCTTTTTAAATAGCCAAAAATATTTGTATCTTCGTTTTACAGCCTTTGGCCAGAAAACATTCGGTTTCTGGAGAAGCTGATCAGAGGTGCTTTTCAAAAAAGCGTTTCCAAGCTTTGAAAAAAGCACTTTTACTAGAAATCATCAATGAACCATGGCGAATATTTTCATCTCAGCTTCTTCTACCACAATTAAATAAATTAAATAATTAATTAACAAAATTGGAACTCCAAATTACTTTGCAAACGGCAATTCATTTGTTAAAACTTAAAAAGTAAATCACAAAAATTTATAAAAAAAACACCAAATTAAATAATATAAAAATCCGAATACAACTTTATTGAAATTACCTGACCAATCATCTTATGCTTAAGAACTTTCTCTTTATCGAGAATTTTAATGGCGACATTTTCTCCCGTTACAGTGTTTCTAGCAAACTTGACCTTAGCGAAGCTTCCTTCTCCGAGCGTCCTTCCCAGCTCGTATTTCCCCACACGAGTCCTGCTTATTTCACCCGTGCGAGAAGCCATTTCCTTCTAATTCCTCTCACTCACTCTCTCTCTTCCCTAGATTCACTTTTACTTTTCCTTTTCCCTTTCCTTCCCTTCCTCACCAGATTATAAAAAAACTCTTCAGAGATTATTTTGGGGTATCTTCAATTTTCCCCGGCCCTTCTATCTGGAGATTACTAACTACGCTTCTTCTTACACGGTTGCCAAACTTGAGACTTCGCCACACTCATCTTGCTTTTTTATTTTTCTTCAAAAAGAAAAATTACGCAGCCGATAATTGGCGAAATCTATAGAAATCGTCAGTAAAGTTCAAAAATTCAAACCTGGACAATCAATGAAAACTTGTAGAGAGATTGCGACAATCAGATCACACATGGTCCCTATGAAAAAAGTTGAATCAGCGGCAAAAGTTATTTAAATAAGATTTGCCGAATTTGGTGTATTTATCAGAAAACTAAGATACAATCAGCCACAGATCTCCAAGAAAACTTGGACTGGAAACAAGCCAAACCAGAAACGTATATCTGTCTAAGAATCATGGTGATATCTGCTATGAGTCGTAGGCGATGAGTCTGGTGCTAGAGAATTTTATAATGGTATGGTTCATGCAAACACGAGGAAAGTGACTTTTTGGTATTGTTTTTTACTCCTTCGTTTATTATAAAATAATCTCAATAATTCAGGTAGGGCAAGTGGAATCCTGTGGGTGGAGGAGTACGTTTTTGTCAGCTACGTCTTATCATCCTGATTGGTTTTTAACGTGGGACCGGGACTGATTGGTAAGATCAAATCAAGATCTCAATAAATTGGATTTATTAATTTTGCTATTTATTGTAGAATTCCATATAAAATCTCGCAATTAATTGGAAAAAAAATCCTTAAAATACGGCAAGAAAATATTTTCTTTTTATTGTTGAAGGAAAATAACAGCAATTACGCCAAAGATCTAGAAACGTGTGATAAAAAATAATAACAACAGGTCATCGTACGGTCGAGGAGGATGTAGGGTAGGGAAGACGTACAGCAGCGACAGAGGTGATACTTGCTCGAAAGCCTGTAATCACGGGGCACGCGTCCCGCGTATCAGTGGTGTGAAATTAAAAAATTCTGGTCAAGAGAGAGAATATGCTACCGTGACAACCAACCAGTTAGTAGTTGCTGCGGTCGTTGGCAGATATGATGCCACTCTATACCCGAATCCAGCCCATCTCGGACCATTCGACCCGTCATATACAAAAAGTCCATATATATATATTTTTAATAAAAAGGTGTGGAAAGCACATAGTTTTCCAATTATTCCGTTTACTTGCGGCCGCCAGTACGTAAATCTGCTTGTTTTACACAAGACAAAGCAGTAAAGACCCGGACCAAATACGACCGAGACAGAGAGCCACGGATTGCACAACTTACTTTAATGTTATTTGTCGATAAAGTACAAGAAGAGAGAAAGGTAAGGCCGTGATGAGTGGAAGGCCCAAATAGATACCTTGATTTGTTAAAAGGTTGTTGAAAATTCTTGCTTTTTCAACACTTTTGTCTTGAACGGTCAACAAACTGCCACGTCACTTTTATATTGGTGGACGCGTGGCACAGTCGCGTTACTTGAATCAAACGCAACTACCGCCGACTTGAAACGATGGAGAAAGTTTAAATTTATATTAAAAGGGATAAAATAATACATCATAATTAAATTGATTCCGTCCTTCCATAATCTTTCCACCGCACGTGGACGCGTGTAAATGGATGCACGGTTTTGTATTTAGGAAAATTAATTCAAGTCTTTTCATTGTTTCTTGAACTCAAAGAAAATAATTATATGGTAAATTAATTATGGGATTAAGACAATGTCAACAGATATTTAAATTCGGAAATGGGAAGTATCCGTTCAATGTTGAAAATCCAACTGCACGTGATTATGAAGTTTTCTTTTCATTCACTCTCGCCATGTTCTACCCAAGATATGAACAAAACCCTAATCCCTAATTTTGATTTAAATTAAATTTAATTAATAATTTTTTAATTAAAAAAATTAAAATTCAAAGAGCCCAATCAATTTCTTCCATGCTTGACAAAGGGAGGTAACCAGAACATGATCACTAGCTTGATCCAATCGTTATCAATGCACTTCTTCTATTTCTCAATATCGGTTGTACACACCATATTGTTTGGGCTTCGATAATCAAATTCTATAAAGATTGAGTTCAAATACTTGTAGTACTTTGCAAGAGGCCTATCATTCTAATGAAATTGAAAGGACTTCTTCATCTTTTCATATACCCAAGAAGAATCAGAGGTATCAAGATAGCTCTTCTTGACCTCATCCCAAACCTCCTTAGCCATACCACACTTCACAAATTGTGACAACAGATTATTCGTCATGGAATTGATAAGCCAAAACTTGAATATTGATTAGAGCATCTTCAGCCTCCCAATGGCCACAGAATTAATATTTGATTTTGTTTGGGAGATGCTTTTGCCTAAAGCTTCACACTTATTTTATTTAGGATGGGTAATCGAAGAATGTTCACCTGTTGGATGTTAAGAACTTCGCTTGTGCTTTTATTCATAGTTAGTTGTCCCCTCTTTCTACTTTATGCAGATCTGTGGGTCAACCATGAAGCACCTATATTTGATTGCCCTTCTCCAAAATTTAGGAGAGGAAAAATGCATCGTCTTCACATCATCCCCGGAATCAACTCACCGTCTATGTACCTTGCTGAGCTTTTTTGGTGATCTGAAAATAAAGATAAAGGAGTATTCGGGCCTTCAAGGCCAATCTATAAGAAGGTAAATGGTTAGGTATATTTCTCTTTATTTGTAGCACCTGTGATGAACTATGATGTTTTATGTTCTCCTTCCCTTTTTCTTTCTTTAGTGATCTGTGTGAGTGTAGATAAACATGTAGCTCTCATGGAGAGGGATCTCAGCTTAAGCTATCAGGGGCCCAACTTTAGTATAAGCAATGACATTGAATATTTGTGAATAATATGGGATTGAACAACAGTTTTCACTCACACATTGTGGGTATAAATTTTAGGGCACTGGCTATAATGCTTTGCTTGACCAAATGAATGAATAAGCCAACTCACCCCTCCATATTTGCCTGTTTCCTCTTGGTTTGCCCTCCAGATTGGAGTGAAAGTTCAATGGGAGAATACGTAGCTCATACTACCAGATCCTGACTGATATTATCAGGCAATTATGAATCTTCTGGCAAAGTTATGGCCATATTTTTCAATACAAGAAGAAAGTTGAGAACCATGTTATACTGCACAAACACTTATTTCTATTTGATGGCAGTGATAGCTAATGATAATAGGTGATATCAATAATCCGACAACCAGTGATTCTAATGAAATGAATATTTATGCTGCAGCAAGACGTTGAGGGCATTCCTTGAAGGGGATATACAAGTGCTTGTTTCTTTTGATGCAATAACTCGCGGGATGGATGTTGATGGGGTGAGAAATGTCATCAATTATGATATGCCTGCATATATCAAGACATATATTCATGTTATTGGACGATAAGTGATAAGGCTGATAAGTTGTGCGTCTTACATTGAGGATAGCAAGTTGGTTTGATCAAGATCATTGGCTGGTAGTTTAGTCCAAGAAAATAGCCCATTCGTATGCTATCAGCTACACTAATTTTAATCATCACTGCAACTGGAGTTCTGCTCACTAAATGGTCTTTTTTGTGACAATGTTTCTTCTAAAAGGGCTTATTTGAAATGTTCTTTATACTTAAGGCTGATTTAAACACGAGGAACTATTTTAGAGAACAATTAATTAGATTCATTTTCTTATAACTCTCTCACTCAGAGCTGGTGCCTAAAGTAGGGTCCTGGGAGGGGTGCTCTGTGCAGCCCAGTTTGATTTTGTCGTTCAGCCTGCTCATAGATTGGGTTGGGTGGGCAGTGTTCGGACTATCTTGTCTAAATTTGTGTTGCTACCTGGTTTCAAGATCACTTGATTGACTATACAAATCATTGCGTTTACTATCGAGTCCGAAGTCTAGATATACTTCTTTAAAGAAAATCCTGCATGTTTTCAGGTGCAGCGTTTCAAGAAGTTTTGTTACAGCAAGCTGACAATGACTCCTGTTTCCCTTCCAGTTCAACTGAGTCACTAAGTCCAATCTATGTACATCTGGTAACTTCTTGGCTTTGAGGGCTTTGAAGTTAGTTATGGGTTCAATTAGTCTATTTGACGAGATCCTAGAATCAGACTGTCCTTTCAGTTAATCTTTAAGGTTGATAGTTTAAGCGTCTTGTCTGTATATTCGGCCTTTATCCTCTTGCTTCTTTTAAACGGTATCAGATAAAAGAATTGGACAATTCAATTTTAACATTTGGGCCTCCCAAAGCTTGGGTGGGAGAGGAGGTTGCAGCTGTTGGGTTCTTTTGATGAAAAGGTAAGTTGTGGTTCAGGGCATTTCTTGTGACGGCATAAAATAGGTCAAAGGTAAATAGACTGAAGGTATAAAATAGTTCAAGGTGATTTGACCTTTCATACATTTCTTGTTGTGTGGAATGATCAAGTAAGCAACAGTAAGGTTATTCCAATTTATTGGAGACAAGAGTCTCGTTGGTGACTGCATTTTGCTTGAAGCATGCACCTTCTTTCTCGTATAATGGCGTCAAACGTTTGCTATTATTATTGAGCCTTGTTATTCTTTTGATTTCAGCACTGGAAAAGCCAGAAGAGACAGTTGAATCGGAAGCATACAGAAAACGTAAAATGGGGTAGCATAGAAAGAGGCAAAGAAACAACCCGTGCAAAGCGATAATTTCTGACCACTAGGAAAATTCATATGTGCTATTCTATCTGATCCAAAGGGGGCAAAGTGAATGACCACATAAAGTGGCCGTCAGGTATAAATATGCCAAAGGTTAGGGCCACCCTTTCCTAATCACTTGTTCCATTTGTCATGCCGGCTGACTAACGTTGGGCTACAACCTTCAACTCAGAGCAGTTTTTTTAGTGTTCTAAAGCAAACAGATGCATATTTATCAAATTTTGTGCTGTAGGTAAGGGGAAAATGTAAGATGAGAATTATTATATTGCGAAAGCTTAGGATCCAAAATTTTATTGTCTACTTGCGACTCTAGAGAAGACCAGATTGGAATGTATATTTCCACTTCCAATCTGAAATGGAAGGCCTCTGCAAGATACTTGGTATGTTATCCTTGCAATTTCATAGCAGTAATTACTTGTTTACTGGAATTTGGTTGGCTAATTTTAGATGAGAAATAGTGATAATCGACAGGTTAAAATCAAGTGCTGAAATTGTATTGGTATTGACAATTCATGAAAATCTGTACAACATAGAACATGAACACGACACCGTTATCCTTCCCTCCATTAAATACATAAAACTAAAGCCTCTGCAACAGTCAGGCCAAACCCTTAACACTAGTTGTCAGTACAAGCACAACGACAAAACAGCAACGAAGTACACAGCTAACAAAAGCCCTTTCCAAGGGTACGCGTTAATACTTAATGATTGAAAAAGATCGTTGAACTTGAACCCCTCGGAGAAAGTACTTTGAATCAGAAGCAGTAACAGAAGAAGTAGAAGCTGAAGGAGGTGAGGTAGCGGCCATAGAGTAAGAAGCTGAAGAAGGGAAACTCTTGGGAGTTGAGGGAAGACAATCAGTTCCACTCACATCTTTCTCCTCTTCGCTAATAGTATCCAATATTTTTGCAGTTCTGTGCCTCATCACACTGACGAACTGTGGTGGCGCAACCTCCATAACAAACCTTGCAATACGCGAATTCGCCATATTTCTTTGTTAAGTGCTTTTTGCAAGAAGCAAAAAACTTGAAACAGATAAGAAAAGAAGGACAAGTGATTTTTAGGAGATGGGTAGGCCGTGGACGAACAAAAGGAGAAGCTACAGGAACATATTTATAAGTGTAAGAAAAGTTCAGGCTTGAAACGAGTCGACAGTCATAATCAAAAAGGATTAAATCAAAGTCTTAACAGCTTGTACCGTCACCCACTTTTGATATTGATTGCAGAGGCAGAGACAGAAGCAGAATCTAGATGATTCTTAGACAAGCTCTCACGAGATTACTTCAATGGCGGGTTCCATTGTTCTGGTAATGTGTCAAAGTTTGAGTGGAAGTTTTATATATCTATAAAGATACGGTTTTTGTTTGCACCAGCGACTTCCAAGTCCACACTTTTCCAGCCCGACCGAGAGCAGCCGATTGTTATCCACGTGTCAGCTGATTTTCTAAAGTAAAAACAACAATAATTTGGTGGCTTATTGAGATTGTATTCTGGCGAGAAATTTCTTGCACAATCTTCTTGGTCCTTCAGGAATCGTTCATTGCCATGGTGTAGCCAATTATGTTTCCAGCTTTGCTCTACATTGAATATTCAAATACATTTATTTTTTTTTCAAATACTTATATAATTCTTATTAAATTTTACGTTATATTTTATTTTTTAAAAAAATTACATAATTTATTTTAAAATTTTACGTTAATTATTTTAAATAATTTTATTTTATATTTTAAATTTCACGTTAAAAAATGTGAGATATATAAACTTTAAAATTTAAATTGCTCGAAGACTACAAAAAAATTATTAAATTGAATTGAAGACTACAAAAAATTAATTTAAAGTTATCTGATTAAACTTTAAATACTAAATTTATTAAAAAAATTATGTAAATTAAAAATTATTGCTCATTTAAAACACAATTAATTAATTAATTAATTTATGTATTTTTAAATAAATATAAATGTATCGATAGCACATCTATATTGCATCTCAAATCAAATTAAAATTTTCTAAAGTGTCATAAATCAAGATGTAACATGTTACATTTTGAAAACCTAACAAGTTAAAGCTAGATCAGACCAAGAAATTTGAATTATGAAAACAACCCAAATTGGAATTGACCCCAACAAACATAATTGAAGCAAAATCAACAATAATTATGAACAAAATTAATGCAAATTAGCATATATGGTCTTGAATGCCCCTAAAATTTCATATGGGAACCATACACACACACACACACACAGAGGAATGATGTTGATGCCACATGAATATGTCACACTATGTTCATAATTTTATTTGTCATGATTTGCACATTACATACCCTCTTATCCATGGCATGAATTAATAATCACAGCAACTATGACCAATTAAAGGTCCACAATTTAGACTTTTTGCTCAATTAATGGACAATTTTTTTTAAAAAAAAATTCCAATCCGTTCCCCTTCTAATTTTGTCACATTTGGCATCAATGGACTGTGTGATATTGATTGCCCTATGTGAAAGCAGTGTGGTGATTGATAGGGATAAGGATGTCTAGCTTTAAGTGGGTGTATGCTAAATCTATGGATGGGCCACATTGATGAATTTATGTTTATTTATTATGGTATGGATAATGCTACACATCCATGTTAATAGATAGAATATCTAAAAATTTTAAGGCAATCTTATCCATATCTAATTAAAATACTCAATATCCATATCTTATTTATAATTATTAAAAAGTATACATTTAATATTCGTATTTATATCCGATCGAAAAATTAAGCATTCATATCCATTCAAAATAATTGAAAATTAGTTAGATATATTACGTATATTAATTTTTAAGTTAAAACTTGAATGCAAAATTGAGTTTTGATATCTTTTTTTAGGTTAAAGTTACGATTTACATACTATGTATTTTATTTATACTTGATTTTAAATAAAATTTATATCAAAATTCATCTAATAAAAAAAATATTTCAATCTCTAAATCATTCATATTACAAATAACATCTACTGTTATTTGTAATTAAAATTTAGATTTAAAAATGGATTAAACTATAACATAATACTCAATTTAAGAAAACCAATGTTTAATAAATTTATTATCTATTGATAAAAATTGAAACAAGAAAAATTTATTAAATAACAATATATAACTCTAGGGTTAATCAAAAAGTAATATTTGTATTTTTTTATTTTTACTGTATAAAGTAGAGATTAAGTATGAATGAGTTAATTATAATTTAATAAATATTTTTTATTTTTTGGACGAATATCAAATATTTGATAATTAAAACTATTTTGATATTTATAACTTATTTACTATTCATTAAATTTCAAATATCAAATAATTTTTTTTCGGTTAGATATCATTAGATATCCAACCAAATTCCAATCCCTAATGCTATGTAGTTAGCGATTGTGCCCAAAATCCAGGTTAAGATGGAATGATTTTTTAATCCCATAATTTCTAATTTTATTAGTATACATTTAAGCATGGATAAATTAGAAATTTGTTATTATATTAATTTGTATACATTTAATTTGTACAAAAAGTTGTATTTATATTATACAGAAATTTTTGATAAGATATCTAATTTCTATAATGGTGAGAGAAATTGAACTCAAGAGAAAAGTCCTACTTGGAGGTAAAGCTACTAATGATAATTGCTCAAGATTTGTGATTGGGGTTAAAGAAGATTAAGAGGAAAAAAATTCTATGGACATTTAACAACTTGCTGAAAAGTTCTTGGAAGCATGTATACCCATTTATGGAGGTAAGCTTACCCCTACCCGACAAAGGATGACTGCTCGAGATGTATAAATGGTGAAAAGGAAACTAAGAGAAAAATTCTCTACACATGCATCAACTTGCTAAGAACTTGATGGAAGCGTGCATGCTCGTGTATGGAGGTAAGCCTAGGGGTGGCTGCTCGAGATAGATCATTGGGTGAAAAGGACATTAAGAGAAAATTTTCTACACATTTAGCAACTTGTTTGCTAGAAGTTGCTTTTGAAGCGTGCATGATGCATAGAGAGAAGAAGATAAGGACATGGAAATTGAACTCCATTGGAGATGCATTACACTGCATGTCTTGTTACTTGACTTAAACTTTGCCATCCAACTGAGAGTCTGACTTCTTCCAATAGTCGAGTGAAGAAACAAGAAGAACGAAGGAAGAAGATGAAGAATCAGGACAGGGTAACCCGACATGATGAAGATGATGTGACAATGAAGATCGATAGTGCATGTGAGCTGTAGTTAATTAGGGTTCTGTTTTCGTACAATTTGCCTTTTATTTTTATGCATGATAGTCATAGATTCATCCAATGCCCCACATTTCGTCTTTCAAGTATTCCATCTACAGCTAATGCTGTTGGCAAAACTATTAAACCATTCCATTCCATACATTGCTTGGCTGTTTCTTTCTAATTAACCAATTCCTTGTTATCCAATTTTACTTTATCACTAAAAAATCTATGCTTATAAGCCACACGATCATCTTTTAAAATCAATTAATCCAGTATTAATCACTCTCCAAACAAGTTACATGGTTGCATACATCAGCCTCTAGCTTTAATTAATACGAATGCGGAAAGTGCATTATCCATTACGGAAGTCCACCGCCAAGATCACCATATTGCAGCCAACATCACTTCACATCTGCCGTGCACCGTGGGTTACTTGATAACTTTAATTATTAAATGAGTGAGGTCAAAAAGTAAGCCGTTGAAATTGCATGCAGGACCTGTAACTAGCTAGGGTTCATCTTCATGTCCCCGGATGCAGACTTGCACATGGATTTCAAATCTGGATGAATGAAGTATGTATGCTAGTTCTCTCTGAACTGGACTTGAAAGGAATAGAGAAAGCTGAAGGCGGCCGGCTTTGGCAGAATTGAAAATGTGTGACTTATAAGAGCAAATAGACACAAATTGATGCATGCATGGTTCCAAATTCTGCATTTAAGTCTAAAAGCAAGTCATGCATGCTGCCCTTTTTCTTTTCTTCTCTTTATTCCGCCAACAAGGTGCCAACTTGTCCCAAATTCCCTGCCTATTCTCTTCTCTTTTGTCTCCTTAATTCAATTATACTTTTCTTTTCTAATAATGCTATCTATACTGTATGCATACAAATAATCTGTATCTCATCTCATATAACAATGAAATGATTAAAGGGCACCACTGTGATTAATGAAATCCCTAGGGAGATTCTTGTTTTACTTCTTCTATATAAATCAAAAGTTGGCTAAGCCAAATGTACCAACCTTCCCCCCTCTTTCGACCATTGATTATATAGTTAGTGTGATCAAATTCTAACTTCACTAATGGCTCACACTGCTGCTGCCACCGCCGCCGCTATCCCGACAACTCCTTGTCCTCCCAATACCAATACTCCGCCACTATCCCCACTCTCCGCAGTGGCCCCTGCTCCTTTTCTTGCGGTTTCCAGGGTGCATATTCGGATAACCCTGGAAACAATTTACGAAGAAGAGCATGATCAAGAAGACTGCGTCGTGAATGAAACATGCCAGAACTCATCCGCTACTTTCTTCTCGAGGTGTTTCTTCCAAGTTCAGAAGCCTTCCAAGCATTTTTCAAGGCTATTGGCTTAATCATAACTCGAATCGCGAATGCAATCCGTGCCACTGTAATTATTACAAGTCTTGGACTCATGGTTTATGTTCGGTTAAAATTTTGTAGTTTCTTCCTTGTATGGTAATTAAAGTAGTTAAAATTAACGAATAATTATATACGCATTTGATTTTAAGCACATTTACGGTTGGAGATCAAATGGTAATATTTTCAAAGCTAGTAATTTAGAGACTAAAATATGAGATTCAAATTTCGAATTTTAATGAACTTTATTAAACCCGAAGTTAATTTTTTTTTCCAACTCTGATTTTGTTACCACAACTTCTTTTTATGTAAAAAAGAAGAAAAATACAACTGCAAACAGATATTTTCAAACAATGTTGACACAGCATGATACAAACCCTCCAATTTCTCTGTTGTTTGCTGTCCACTTCATCCAATTTTTGCTTCCCTGCAACAAAAATTCACTCTTTAAACACCATAATTCTCCCACGAGTTTCTCCAGAAAATGAGAAGAAAAATCATTTCTTTGCGTCATTTTCCTTCTCTTTTGTAGCAGAAAAGAAAAGGGTTGTTGTGGAAATCTTCAAATATATGTGTGTATATATAAATATTGTTCTTCAAAAAATAAAAATGGTGAGGGATATGAACAGTAGAGCAGCAACCCTTTTGATTTCTTATCAGAAATCTTCAAAATCTCCGAAATTGGAAACAATTTTCCATGAAGAAACTAAAGAATTTGAAGCTGGACAGAAAATCAAGTTCACGTTTCTTGTTCCGCAGTTATTCTCTCTCTTGTCTCTTCTCTTTTGATTCCACCCCTGATTTGGGTTCATGAAATTGGTCCGCTATTGAATCATAACAAAATCACTTGGTACAGACAGTAAAATGATCTTAGAATACATGCAATTGTTATCTTTGGATGCCGCTAGATGATTAAAAAAAAAGAGGATTATGTTTATCAATCTGTAGAAATGATTAACTGCTCATGTTTCAGTGCCATCTGATCGACGACGTTGAAGAGCAAGGAGGACAAATGAATCTGTAATGAAGTTTCAAAAATCTGGGCATATTCTGTATGTAATGTGCCAATTATTCTGAATTCTATGAAGTCTTCATCTCTTTACAGCAGAAACATACAACTCTCGTATGGAAGGGTTTGACGTAGCAGACACTCTCCATCTCCTTTGAATCAGATTGTCATTCTGTCATACAAAATGAAGAAAAATGTTCAAAATCAGCTACTTATGGATTTTTATTAATCCGATAGCATTTTTCTGGTAAATATATGCTAGCAAATGAGATGGGAGGCTACCTATTAATTAGCTGGTAATTTCGAAAGTAAAATCACTCGGAAATGCCTTTTAGATTTCATGACAAATAAGCTGTTTCACCGTGAGGCCTACAAATAAAGATAACACATTAGATACATTGCATTTGTAGTTTCTGCGTTCTAAAATGGAGTGATAAACATTTTTCATTCACAATCTTGTAACAAATAAGTAATTCTAGTACGCATTGTCAGGCAAAGCCGATATGGTTGCCATACTATGCAGTGAAAAAACAGTATCAACCAGCAAATACAAAGGGACTTTCACAAGTAATGAAGAGCATCCCAAGGACGGTGCAGAATAATTATACCACAAATCTAACTTTACAGAGAAGGAGAAAATTTTCCCGCATGCAAACTATAATGTTATATTCATTTTTACTCCAACCAACCATCTTTGAATGCTAAACAGTTTTCTGAAGATCCTTCAGAGCACTGGTTAATGAATGCAAACTTTCCGAGTTTTAGATGCGCAACAAGATGAATACGCAAAAAATTCGCAAAGTTACGTTGGATACTTGGGTATATTACCTTGGATTTTTCACATGAAGCAACATAAAGACAAGAGATATCATGATAGAAGAAGAACCGACAAGAACATAGGCGGCACCAAGGAAGTCATTCTTCCCACCCAACCAGCTTGATGTTGAAAGAACGAGCTTCTTTTTGCCACCAAAACTGTAAGTGTTGTAGTTGTTCATAAGGTGAACTTCCACCACATCACCAGCATCCAGATCTTCTTCAATTCTTCCGTACAACTTTCGGAAGGTAGGGAGAGCTGCAGTACGCATCCATACGATAAGGTCCTCTTGGTCACTTATCTAATTAGATGAAACCGACCCACCAAATGCAAAGGGAGCAAGAAAACACAAAATCATATTAGAGAGCTCAAGCTTTAGGTGGATAGATTATTGAATAAATAAGTTTTATCAGCACAGGACAAAGTAGTTCCTGATTCTTCTGTATATACTGCATATGGTGTACATATAATGCAAGATACTGGAGAATGGAAGGGATGGACATAGGAAAAAATATTTATTTAATTATATATCCAATCATAAATTGGATCTGGTATCATCATATGCACTTTGAATCCAAGATGAAGGGACAAGAAACATCCATCAGTTGAGGTACTTGGTCCAACAATGATTTCTGCAAGACTACAATTCCGGCTGAGAAATTTGAATAATCTATATATCTTAATTTGTGCAACTTTTTCATTACGGCATGACTAGTAATTGCACTAGAAATAACGACAACATTCGGACACAAATCAATAGATTTTTAATATTCGCACTCAAATTTCAACTGTACAAGCTACTATTTTCATTAATATGCTCGGAGAATCCAGGATACAGTTTACAAGAATATAGACAAAAACATAAGAAAATACTAAATGAATTCTAAAACTATGTTGGATATGGAAAGTTATTGCAAGTGATAAACGAATGCTACAGTTTCAAGAATAAATAGTCTGAAATGAGAAACAATAAAAAGATGTACGCTAAAAGATTTATAGCAGTACTTACAGGAATTCTTGGATCTAGACTTCCACCGCCAATCAAGGTTCCATTCTGGAAATTGAAGGGAAATACTTGCTTTCCAAATTTGTGATCACGGTCACTTTTCCATGCAATGTTCTTCCGATTTACAATCAATTCTGTTTTCCCACGAATAAATGTAAATGTATCATTGAACAAACTCCAGGCTATCAACCCGCAAGGGACAACTGGGAGACCATTATTAGAGACTTCAGGTTTACAGGAACTTGCATCATTGTACTTCAATCCATGTAAGAGCTGCTGATCACTTCTACTCTTTACATACCTGGACAACCACCAGGAACCAGTTTAAAACATCAGAGAATGCAGAGGTAGAAACCAAGATAATTTGGAATTTAGATCCCAGGGGCATAAACCAGGAAAAGTGACAAAATTTGCAAATAACTAGATTGATAATTCGGGGTTTATGATTATTAAACTTTTGGTCACCAAAAGCAAATTATTTCAAGAACTCCTCCACAGACCCTTTTAATAATAAACATGTAATCAGCAGCACATTTACATAATTGATCAAACTTTTGCAGCAAGTCCATCACTATACTGGAAATTGAAGTCAAAGAATTCTCACCGCCGGTGATTTTGATAGTAGTCATCAAGTTGATAGTAGATGTATATCGGAGCTTTCATAGCCTTGTGGACCTACGGGCAAATTGTGAATGGAAGATGAACAAATTTGAACAACAAAAAAGTAAAGTGAAGGTTACCGTAGTGAACAGAAATTTTCACCACAACCTCAGAATCGGAAATAAGTAAGTTCATTAACAGACGCCACTGGTAAATGGTTGAAGACAGAAGAAAAACTTTGCCTATTTGCTCCCAGTATTTTCACAATAATCAAAATGGAGAGCAGAGGAATAATTACTTTTCTCTTTGTAAAAGAAGAATTTAAATGATCCTAATTGTTCATCCAACTTTCTAATTAGAATTTGTAAAAATTTTGAATACATACAGTGATTAGGATAGTTGAGGAACTTGTGACAGTGGAATGCAGTTTTCTGAATTGTGAAAGCTTCACTGAGGGTAAAGGAAAAATCACTCATAAAAACAGAAAAGAAACAAGTTTTAGCAAAGTATTTGGATTCATAGATTGAATGGGGCTTCAAAATGTCTCAACAGTTTTCCTATTAATGATAAAATCAAAGCCCAGAGAAAAAGATAACCTTTAAATACTGAGTACAGCTTTTGGGGATTGATCTGTCTTTAATATATGACACTTTATTGCCTCTGAATTCCTCGGGTATGCATTCAGTATCATACCGCTCTACAATTTCAATAACCTATCACTCATACATGAAAAAGATTGTGAGGAACAAGCTAAACATGAAGCAATTAACAGCTGCATTATATGGCAAAAACCAGATAGAAGGTAGATTTACTCTATATGAAGTATGCAGAGTGACCAGCCCAATGAATATGAAAATGACACCCATGAATAAAAACGTAGTAATTACCTGCAGACAAGATATCAACATCACTAAGTAAAATAGTGAATAATAAATGGGGAAAAAAAAGAGAGAAAAGAATAATTATATAGTACCAGTTGAATCACTCACCCAGGCTTGTGACAATACGGGTTTACAAGCCAGGAGATTCTGTTGCGTAAACTGATAGAAAACTATAAAACAACCATCATAAGACATTATATAGTAATGAGAAAGATAATTAACATACCAATAACGTGCCAAGGATGTGTTTTCAAAGGAGGACATCCAAGACACAACTAAAAGCAACAAAATATATGAAAATACAATGTGTCAAAATACCTCTCCTATGTGTCATACTAAACACACATATAGATTGCACTTAGAGGCATTAATAGAGTTCTTGAATAACCAAAGCTTTCTTTTTCACCCTTACCAGAAACCACTTTCTTAGTTGCAATGTTGCATTCACCACAAGTCCTTTGACTTGATATATAAGTCAGAACAAGTGAGCGGGTCCACCACCAGCATCTTTGTTTTCAGAGTCTCAATAACACCAGTGTGTGTGTGGAGGTGCAGACACCCACACATATCATTTATGAAACACCCGCATACATGCATATGCACACAAGCAAACATTACATCCATGTTTTTTATGTAAAGATAGAAGTCACAAAGTATGAACCAAAAGCTGCCCAGAATAGAAAAAATCACCTTTTGATTGCCCTGATTGTATGGGGATTGTTCGGACAACCGTATCATTTGCTAAGGTACTCCCTCCATCCACCTCCATTAATTACAATTTCCTGCAATGCCGCTCGAAAAACACAGAGTCCTTTTAAAAACAGTGCTCAATTACCGATTACAGTTCCAAAAGGAACTTAAATAGGATAAGGTCCTATACTATCCTATAAAGCTTGCAATTACAAAATATGTATACACAAGTTCAACATATATAGACAAAACAATCAAATTAACATACAATGGCTTCTATTCCAATCCTTCCTCAAAGGATCACAATCAACAGAAAACGACAGCCCTCTTCTTTCCCTCTACTTTTCATACTACCAACCAAATGGACGGAAGAAATTATTTCCTATTCTCATTTTTCCCTCCCTTCCCCTCCACCTTTCTTTCCCTCCTTCTAAACATAGTATTAAGTTGTTTTCTGGCAACATTTTCACCATAACCAAAAAGAAAAATAAATTCAACATGAATCCAAATTTCAGTCTCCCCATTGCAATTTTTCCAGAATAAGCTTCTTTATGAGACATACCGTGTTACCAGAGTATCCAAATCTATATCATCCGGCTCAGTAGAGCAACAAACCATCATAGAATCCGCAACTTTAGTTCTTACATATTCTTGGCAACCAAAGAAGTGCAAAAATAAAAAAGAAAAAAAAATCGTACCCAGATTCCCAACTGGAGAAATTTCTAGAGCACAGTTGACCAGAACTCTCACCAGCTACAGGAATGAATGGAACAAAACAAACTGGAAATCGAAGCAAAAATGGTAACAAAAAGAAATTAAACAGGAAATGTAAAATTGAAATAGCGTACAGAAAATGCTTGTGATATTATTATTATTATTATACCAGGGATGTGTAAAGGTTTGAAAATGGAGAATGGGATTGCTTATGCTGAGAGAATTGGAATCTGGGTTCAATTGTAAGTTTGATTGATTGACATATGGTTTTGTATAGATGCAGGAGGAACTGAAGAGTAACGGAAATACCTGCTTCTAACGCTGCCCAGTGCACCCCGAGCAGTCTCCTTTTATTTATATTATTATTATTATTATTAATATTCTCATAAAGCACGAAGTAGTTGGAAAAAATAATTTTATTTATATATAAATAAAATTAATAAATTATATATTGTTAATTTGAAAATTAATAAGAAAGTGAAAGAATATGTATATTTATTTAATGTGTTTTTACTTTTATGAAATAAATAATATTATTATTGTTGTATTTATTATTATTTATTTATTTATTTATAAGCAAAGCTCGGCGCGTTCACCAAAATGCTTCCTTGGCCTCCCTCCTAACATGCTCTACGCTAATCGATCAGTACATATTTTCCCACTGAAAGTCCCCCACTTTCTCGCCGCCCAAACAAGGTTACTCACCACCCACCCTTCTTCTCTCTTAAACCTCTGCAAAAACCCACAATATCTTCAGCAAATCCATGCAAGATACATCCTCCATGGCTTCCACCAAAACCTTATACTATCGTCCAAACTTATGGACTCTTATGCCAATCTTGGCCTCCTTAATCTCTCTCAACAAGTTTTTAACTCTATTAGAAATCCAAATTTACTTCTTTACAGCACAATCTTGAAAATTTTGTCTAGGTTTTGTGAATATGAAAAAACCCTTTTGGTGTACCAACAAATGGTGGTGCAGTGCATGTACCCGAATGAAGATGCTTACCGTCTTGTTTTTGAGTCATGTTCTCGCTTGCTAGATGCTACAAATGGGAAAAAGATTCATGGCCAGCTCGTGAAACTGGGTTTTGATTCGTTTGATGATGTGGATGATGCTTTGGTAGAGTTTTATGTGAAGTGCGATGATTGTTTTGAAAATGGGCAAGCTGTGATGGGGAGAAAGTTTAAAGATTCGAAGAATTATTGGAATTCTTTGATTTGTGCGGCTGCTCAAAATGGAAAATCTGAGGAAAGTTTTGAGCTTTTTAAGTTGATGAGAATGGAGGGTGTGGAGCCTGATTCGGGTACTTTAATTAACTTGTTAAGATTAAGCGTTGATTTCAATTCCTTGGAGTTAGGTAGGATTGTTCACTGTGTTGTTATTGTGAGTGAAATGTATAGAGATTTGTCTTTGAATACTGCGTTGTTGTCCATGTATTCAAAACTGGGATGTTTGGACGATGCGAGATTGTTGTTTGAAGAAATGCCTGAGAAGGACTGCGTTGCGTGGAATGTAATGATATCTGCATATTCTCGTAGTGCTTGTCCAAAAGAATCCTTGGAATTGTTGATGTGTATGGGAAGATCTGGTATTAGAACGGATTTATTTACTGCAATTGCTGCAGTTTCTTCCGTAGCTAGGATTAAATGTATCGAATGGGGCAAGCAAGTGCATGCCCATGTGTTGAGAAATGGTTCAGATTATCAAGTGTCAGTGCATAATTCTCTTATTGATATGTACTGCGAATGTAAACACTTAAGTTATGCAAAAAACATTTTTGACTCTGTGAAGAACAAGACTGTTGTGTCATGGAGTTCGATGATCAAAGGATACGTAACGCATGATCAACCTCTTGAAGCTTTGACTCTTTTCTCTAAGATGAAATTGGATGGAATTGAAGTTGATTTTGTAACAATTATTAACGTTTTGCCTGCCTGTGTGAATATAGGGACATTAGAATATGTAAAATACCTACATGGGTATTCAATGAAAGTAGGCCTAAATTCACTGCCATCTGCTAATACGGCGATTCTTATCAGCTATGCAAAATGTGGATGCATAGAGATGGCAGGGAAACTTTTTGATGAAGAGAGAATAAATTCTAGGGATATGATCACCTGGAACTCTATGATCAGTGCATATGCTAAGCATGGAGACTGGTCTCAATGTTTCAAATTGTACATTCAAATGAAGCAATCAAATTTGAGACCGGATTTAATTACCTTTCTTGGACTATTGACAGCTTGTGTTAATTCAGGACTTGTAGAAGAAGGCCGAGAAATTTTCAAAGAGATGAGGGAATCCTATGGATATGAACCTAAACAGGAACACTATGCTTCAATGGTGAATTTACTAGGACGTGCAGGGCATATGAATGAAGCCGGAGAACTTGTAAAGACAATGCCCTTCAAACCAGATGCTCGGGTCTGGGGCCCCTTGTTGAGTGCCTGTAATATGCACTCTGAGACCAAATTAGCAGAGTTCACTGCTGAGAAGCTTATAACTATGGAACCCACAAATGCTGGAAATTATGTGTTGCTCTCGAACATGTATGCTGCAGCAGGGAAATGGGATGGAGTTGCAAAAATGAGGACTTTTCTTAGAGATAGAGGATTGAAGAAAACCCCTGGCTGTAGCTGGATAGAGATAGGGAGGCTAGTACATGAATTCCGGGTAGCTGATCGATCTCATCCAAAAACCCATGAAATATACACCATATTAGGTATACTTGAGTTTGAAATCATTGAAGCAACAGAAGAGAGTTCAGAATAACTAAAATTGTCCTGAATGCTGATTTTGTTGAATCTCTTGATCACTTTCACTCTTGATGATGTCTCTGTCTGCAGATTTTACATAACTAGCCTCAACCAAGATGCAATAACTCTTAAAATACTTAGGGTGAAATGGGGCATCATTACAAAATGGATTGACTGCAAGTTACAACTGTAGCTAATATTTCATGAGAGCATCCACAATCTAAGATTAAATATTCACTTCAGCGGGAAACTTTCTATGGTTTTTCTTGGACTTCATTTAGTCGAGGAAGAGTTTGCTGGTTGCGATTTGATTTTGCCAATGCCAACCTGAAGTCGCATTGAGCAGATAAAATACATTAGCATCGTTCATGTGGGTTTTTCCTACCACTGAACGATGAGGGTTTTCCAGTGTATGGGGAGAAACATGATTAATCATTGAACTACCACTGAATTACCTCCTCTCTTATCTGCAGAAAATTTCCAGTGGTTTCAGATTTTCTGCTCGTATTCTATCCTGAATTTTCCTACCCAACCCAGTTGATCTCAGTCTTGGTGCAACAGCATGGCAAAGGAGAGTCATCAGTTTCAGAATGTCAGAAGGTTCAACCAAGCATCAGACACAATCCCTGAAATCATCTCTGTTTTCTTCATTTTTCATGTAATTATTCAAATCATTTCATCTCTACCAAGAAAGATTGAAGCAAGTTTAAGAATTTGATCAATTTATAACACTTTTTCTCTAACGGCTTGAGGCAAATCCATGATTGTTCAAGTTAAAAGACATGAATCTGCTTAAATTTGCAGAATTAGGACTTACTTTCCCTTCATTGAATGTGTAATTTCAAGTTCGCAACATTGCCAGCCCCTTACTCCTTTCGAATCTTTCCTCTTCTAATGACTACTTTGACCATTCTTAGCATGACTTGTGAAATTGAAATTCTCATTTTATAGTTTATTGGTAAAAGAAACAAAATTAAATAATTTTCACTATTTGTTTTAAAAATATATCTTCTTGCTCAAACTATTTGTTAAAAATAGTATTTTTAAGTAATTATTAATTTTTTTAATCTATCTTAACTTAAGATTATTAAATTAATATGACAGTTTTGCCCCAACAGGAATAAAGGAAAAGAGTATTGATATTATTTTTTTAAAAAAAATAATGTAAAAATAAAATGACAAAAAACTTATAAAAAAAATATCTTCAAGGGCATTTTTGTCAAGTTACTTTTTGTTAAAACCCTAACAAAACCTAGTAGTTTCCTTCAATCTTCTGTGTCTTTCCTTCCCCGCGTTTTAACAACCCAACTTCTGAAGCGTTCACCCTTGCGAAATTGATCAAACGGAGAACACAGAAAGCCCTAATCATGAGTTTAATAGCAGGATCCTATGAAAAATTCATCTGGGGTTACAAACTTAAACCCCTTAAACATTCTTCCTCGGACCAGAAAACCCTAACACTAACCCAGCTCTTCTCATACCCTTCCCATCTCGCTCCCATCACCACCGTAGCTGTTTCCGGATCCGCCGCCGCTTCCGGCTCTATCGATGACACTATTCATCTCTACGACCTATCTACTTCGTCTTCGCTCGGTGCCCTCCACCACCAGGACTCTTCCTCGGTTACATCTCTCGCTTTCTACACTCCTCAAAACTTCTCAGTTCCTCGCAATCTCTTTTCAACCTCTGCAGATGGGTTTGTTTCCATCTTCGACGCTGACCCTTTTGTGCTTTTGAAGTCTTTTAAGGCTCACAAAAAAGGAATCAATGACTTGGCTGTTCATCCTTCTGGTAAGCTTGCGTTGACTGTTGGTAGGGACGAGTGCTTGGCGATGGTGAATTTGGTGAGAGGGAGAAGAAGTTTTTATCATAAAATAGGGAAAGAAGCAAGTTTGATTAAGTTTGACGCGAGTGGGGAGAGGTTTTTTATGGTTTCTGAAGAGAAAGTTGGGATTCATCAGGCTGAGGATGCAAAGTTGCTGTGTGAATTGGACGGCAAGAAAAGGGTTCTTTGTGCTGCTCCTGGAGAGGTTAGATCATAAATTTGGGTTGAACTTTGGTGACTTTGGGTTTTTTATACTGTTTTGTTTTTTTTGTTTTTGTAATTGGGAAATTATTGCATATCGCCTTTTATTTTGATTGATGATGAAATAGAGGAAATTAAGTGACAAATTGAATTATTGCTGCAGTGACTTAATATGTTTCTACAGATTTTGAGTGATTCGTTGCATTTGTTCTTTATTCTGGAAGCAGAAGCAGATTAGATTTATTTTTTCCCAAGGGGTTATAGAAATCAAACAGCAGGAAGTTATCTAAATGCAAATAGAGTTACAAGTTTGTTCCATAATGTTTATTGTCTCGTAGATTGGATGTTATGACCTTCATGTTTGAGTACAAAAAAATAATGCAATTTTGCCAGGCCCTTTCTAGCGAAAGATGAGATTTCATTTTTATATGATACCAATCATAACTTAGTAATTTATACAGCTCTGTAACCTCTTACTAAATTTTTCTGTAATTTTTCCATCTGCCTACTGGCCCTCATTTATCTCCTCTTCTATTCAGGTGGTTGTAAAAAACCAAATGTTTTATATTTTCCTTTAGAGAGAGATTGTGGTCTACTTTTGAAGATGTCAGCCTTAGCCTACTTCTTTAGGAATAAAGTCCAGAATGCTTAAAATTGTAAGGTAAGATGGCAACTGACATGCTTTTCCCTCAAGGCTCTGCCCATTTTGTTGCTTTTCTTATCTACCTTGTGTTATCTTTTTATGATCTATATGAACTTCAAAGATTGATATAAGACATCTACTTATACTTCCAATGATGGCAACCTCATCGTGTTTGGATCAATAAGAGAATTGAACACCAAATGCATGTGGATGAACTTCTAGGATCATGACATTGCTTCCATCAAGATTGGGATGGTACTTTCTTTTGTGGGTGTGGGTCATATTTTGAAAGTTAAAGGCACCTCTGTTGTGCATTTTGTTTTCCCTTTCTGGTTCGTGAACTTAATTGATATTTTGACAGAATGGAGTTCTATTTACTGGTGGTGAGGACCGGAATATTACAGCATGGGACACAAATAGTGGACGGGTGGCATATTGCATTGAAGATGCTCATTCTTCCCGTGTGAAAGGTATTGTTGTTCTCACTAGGAATGATGGAGGTGATGCTGCTGAGGATCCATATCTGGTAGCATCAGCATCATCAGATGGTATTATACGTGTTTGGGATGTTCGCACGGCGATCAAGGAGAAGTCAGTTCCATTAGCAGAGGCTAAGACAAATTCAAGGCTGACTTGTCTTGCTGGATCATCTATTAAATGTGAGTTTAATGCTTGTCTGATGCATGATTTTCCTCCTTCTAACACTATTGATTAGTTCCTCTTTCAGTGAATTGTTGGTTCTGTGATTTGATTATTTTTTATTTTTTCATAAACTTGTATGATTGATTGATTACATATGATGGACTATACTGTTAAGTAGTGAGGCCCCCTTTATTTCCTTTGCTGTATTCTTATATTGGCTTATCCCTTTTTGAAAATGATACAAGTACTTTATTATAGTATGATGTTCTATCCTCTTAATCAATATGGAATTCTTGAATGAGCTGTGTGTTGTTGAACTTATGGGGTTAGTTAACTACATTGAGATTGAGGGGTGAAAAGATAGATGCTCTTGTAGTGTGTGTCTGTGTATATAATTTTTGTTAACTGCCCATCTGTCTTCATTCTTCCAGTACCGATTGCCAGTATAAGATGGAGCCAGCCACAATTTTAATTATAAATGATCTTGCTTTCGTAATCATGTAAACTGCAATTGGTTCTCAGTAGTACTCTATTTTCCCTTTTTTACCAGCTTTCAAACGACCTCAAATTGGCAACAGTGCTCCAAAAGAAGTCCAGAATGCAGCTACGGAAGATTTATAACTTGGAAGAAATGAAGAATTTATGGAAATTTTGGCGTAAGCCGTTCAAAAGTGGTTTTATGACAAGTATATGTTACTATTGTCGAGAAACTTGAGTGGAGCGGGGCATGCTCTTCAAGTTTTTGCCTGCATTGAATTCTACAAATCAGTTATAACAGTTGAGCTGTCCATATTAGTTTTGGTATGCGTATCAGTTTACTAAGTGTTAATTTGACTGATTTGTTCAGCTTTGCAGTCATCTTATTATTATGTTGTTTAATCAATGAAAAAATTAGTTTTGTTATGTTATGAGTCATTCTTGTAACTGGGACATTTTCCTGTCTTTCTTCCTTTCATATAAACAAACACAATTGGAGGGAATCATTTCTATGTAAATAAAGTTCAAAGTTCAGAGTTTGGGGTATTTATAATTTGCATGAATGTTGAAGAAACAGTTCATTTCTGAAACAGATATATAGGCTAAAGCCTCAGTGATTTTAATTGAAATTGCTTTATACTTCTGAGTTGCGAAGTGTATGATAATTTAGCAATACAAAAGAAAATCTTAATGAATTTTAAACTGTCTTTAAATTTATCAGTCATTATTTTAATAAATAATTAATAAAAGGGGTCTTGGTTTTCTTGAACTGGCCCAACTTTGGATACGAAGTCAAACCCGGCTGTTGTGGGCTTTTTAGCCTTCTTACGCTCGTTCGTGTCCGTTTTTGTTTGGTGTTCCCTTGTTCATTTGGATTCTATCACCCTTGACGTTCATTTACGGAGACCAAAAGCCGAATTCCCCGGAACCCAGTTAATTTTGATTGTGGTTTTAGTTGCAGAGCAGAGGCGACGAACCCTTGAATTGATTCTTTTCAGAAACGAAAAATTAATAATAATAATGGGTGATGAAGAACAAAAACCAGCCTCGGCTGACCCTCCTAATCCTCCACCTTCCTCCTCTCAACCCAATTCTTCTCCTCCGTTCGATCCCAGTCGAAGTAAGTTCTCTTTCTTACGCGTATTTCTTCTATTTGAATTAGGGTTCTTGAGTGTTTTTTAATACGCTTGGCTGCTCTTAATTTCCTTTGTTGACCCCGAAAAATTTGGAAGGCACCAAAGCGATAACTGAATAATGACACTCTCTGATGTTTCTGTTGCTTGAAACAGCTGGCAATTGATCGTATATTTGAATACTTTACTGGGTTTTCAATTGTTTGTGTAGGGAACATTTGGCAAGCTCATGATTGAACTTTTAATGTTTGTTTCGGTTTTCTTTCACTGTTATTTTGTTTTTCTTTGACTACTATTTTGGCTTTGTGTTTTGGACTAACTGTTTCCTGCTGCCTTTTCCTTTGTGCTTTTCTCGTGCAAAATTAATGGGGTTTTCGTCTGGAAATTGGCAATTTAGTAATTTAGATAACAAAGAATTCATAATTTAAATGGGAAGTCAAATTTTTATCAGTAGAAATTTTTGTTGATATCAAAAGTCTTCACTGTAATATAATGTGGTGTTGACAAGCTTACATATGTTAATGAAGTGGCAAAAGAGTAGCAAACTTTTTTCATCTAAGAGCTAAAATTGTCTATGGTGATGATCTGTGAAATTTTGTTGTCGGAATTCAGCGTCCTTAACATGGACAATGACTGGTAATGGTTTCTTTATGTGGCTTACATTTATGTTTTTCTGACTGAAGTGATTGGTATCATCAAAAGGAAGGCGTTAATAAAAGAACTGGCTGCTTTATACCATTCTGAATGCCTTGCATACTGTCAGGAACTCCTGGAACTTCAAAAAAAATGGGAAGAGGTTAGAATGATGCTCTCTTGTTTCTAATGCCTGATTTTGACTTCAATATCTTTGAAAAGCTGATATAGATTGTCTAAAAAACGCTTGCACAAAATCATATGTGTGAATTGTAAATTTGACCAAGAACTTAGAATTTTTAATTTCTGTAATGAACAATTTTTATGCATTGTTCTGTGTTATTGGTAACTTTTATATCTATTTATGTAATTTATGTAATTTGAAGAACCACATTTGAAACTACTGATATTATAATAGATGCAATTTCCAATAAAATGTCCCTCGCAAGGAAAAGCACTCTCTGTTTTGTTGGTTGTTGAGGGGCATCCTGAAAACTCTGTACTGGAAATATGGCTTTCAACTAAGTTCTGAATTTCTGGCTTGTGCCAAAGAGGGTGCAGAGACTTGTCAAATGGCAGAGATAATCACTGTAGGAAATGTTACATTTGTTAATTATTAAGATGTTACAAAATCAAGTTTTCAAAAAGTTCCTTGTCAAATTTTATATGAACCCTACAGTATGACTGGCTCATTGGACTAGATTAGTAATACGGAATATTAGAGATCTGACGGAAGAATTTGTGAGATTGGAGATTTTGTTACTTTTGCTGAGTGTAGAACTACTTTTGTCCAATAAGGAGTTAAAACTGCTTGTATTACATAATTGAACTTGGACAGAATATAATGAAGGAAAATGATGCATGTTGTTGGCTGTTATTAATTTGTGAAAAATGATCTAGCTACATGGTGGCATGCATTATCTTGTACTGCTATCTATATTGTCAATTTAATTGTGATGAAGGTATGACTAATATTGTGGTGGCAGTGATTAGATTTATTAATTTATAAAGAATTTTTCATTAGGAGTATCATCTTCATCTTGGTTTGTTTGTATGTGGACTGGGAAAGTGAACTATGTGATTGTGGTTAATCATGATCTTTTGATAGAGAATGGAATTTTATGTTGAAGGATCTCGTCAACTTTTTCTGGCAATTCATCAAAAATTTATGGTCAAAGTGCCCCATTCTGATATGGGTTTAAGATGTCAATTTTCATAACCGGGCTTTTCACTTTTATTGTTTTCCGGAAATTCATGCAGCCATTTGTGGATACAAAAACTCATGATGATTCTCGGAAACAAATGACGAGACTTCCCAAACGTTCAAAGAAGACTCGCTGAGCATATTGTAAAACCTACATCTTAATCTTGTTTCTGCATAGTAAAATTTGTTAGTGCATCAGAATACTCAAAAGCAATTTGGGATTTTCACTTCATTTGCACATTCAAGTTTCATATTTACTTGCCATTGACTTTGCTTATCTACAGATGGGTGACACCATTTGTATTTCATAGATATCCCTGTGTCTACATAAGCATCATTTTCCATATCACTTGATGCTGAAAGACAATAGCCAGTGAAGGAAAGGATGAATCCGTTGGGAATTTATCCAACTCCCACTGCATTGTATTGTATAATAGGATATGAATATTTTGGACCAAATTATAAGAAATATGACCATGAACCTGTACTTTAATACTTTAATTGAGTGTAGAACGTTGGGAAGTTTCCCTTGGCCCTTGATTTTAGTTGACATTGTGTGATTTAATTTTGTTTTATCATCCTACATTTATTCCTTAAGATTGAATATTTGATATTGCTTGCATTTTGATTTTTTTGGGTTGATGATAAACAAGTATGCAATCACTGCATAGCAAATTCGACAGGATTTGGGATCCAATAACAAACAACTCACAGTTATAATTAAACTTGTATGGAAAGCTCTAGGGAATTTCAGATCCAACAACATACAACACCGATGCTTCCTTTACAAGCTACATTCTTTCCAAAACTGAAATCGCAAAGCAGTTTCCTATCATCTGGGATAATGTATGGTTTTCTATGGCTAATTCAGTGATCATACTCCACTTAGTGTCATTGAAAACCAAATAAGCTGACTTAAGCTGACTTATTCATATCACAAGCTAGAATTACTTATGATTTAACTATAGAAGCTCTTATTTTCTACAGTAGTTTACTTTGAGCAGTAGGTGAAGAAACCTGTCCTTCTATAAACCTTTCCGCAGCAGGTCCCATTTCATGGAAAAATTTGACAGATTCTGACAGTCGATTGAGAAGATTCATCAAGGCAATCACTTCATTTCGTTGCAGCTGCAGCTGAAGATCAACATGACAAACTTCAGCAAAGCTTAAAACATGGTTATCCAGTAAGAACAAAATAGGAAGTTTTTAGTCTTTCAAACAGGTACGGTAGAGAATACTTACAGTCTGACCCAAGTATTCCTGACCATTAACAGAGAAGAGGATTTTCAATGCAGTACCAAGACCAAGAACCTGAAGCTTTCCCCATAGCCGACACTTCTCACAACCAATACAATCCATCAATGCACTGCAAGGCAAATTAAATAAAACAGTTACATTATTGCCATAAGGACAAGCACATTGCAGCAGTTATCAATTAATTCAAAGAGTTGGAGAAACCAAAGGTAAAAGGACATTTAGCAGTTCAAAGGAGAAGGTAAGACTCAGGGCTCAAACCTTTTAAATGTGATAGCAAAACAAATTTTGGCCCTATGGCACTTCCTTAGCAAATGAATATGAAATTAAAAATGAATTTAATAACTATCTAGATATGCTAAGCATAAAATGATGAAAAGCAATTCAGGTTTTATCATAAAAAAAGGGCCATTGTCAGAAAAGAAGAATCAGTAGTCCAGAAGATTTGAGTATAACCTAATGTTTCTAAATTGTCCCTGAATTTTCTGTTTCAGTTCTGGTCCACTTTGGCCTTTCCATAACTTAGCCTCATCAAATGGGAGGGGGCATGCAGCTTGTAGTTGTGGATTATAGAGAAGCTGTCTCATTAAGGACTGTGTCTTCAGGTCTTCGGTAGGGTTACCAGTTTCGTACTCAGCCTGTTCCAAGTATTCTGCCGCCTAGAATGCATTCAGAAAGACAGCACAATCAGGTTTACATGTTATCTTTGAAGAACTAGAAAATCCTATCAATTTCACACTTGGTAAGAATGAATAAATAAGTGATAGGAGCACTACTGAATATTTGTTCAATATGCATTCTTGTGAACAAAATTCAGTCATTACTGTATGTTGATTCTCACCTTTGTCACTCCTCGAAGAACAAAGAGGAATGTGAAGTACAAGCTTCTGACACGATCCGGATATCTTAAAACTCGATCATACATCAATGTAAGATTTTGACCCCACTGAAATTGAAAAGAAAATACAGTTTAGACCCCTTAAATCATCACTATCCACTATAATATTTCTAAAATACACTTCAGCCTCCATTAGCTACAAATTCACTGGCTAGAGTTTAGTCTTCTCAATAAGATACCTCAAGATTAGCATTACAAATTTTCATCAAACAATTTAAATCATTAAAGCTGAACAGATTCAATACAGAAAGCATAGTTAGAATTCAAGCAGCAAAATAATTAAAAAAATTCCAAATTCAAACAAATATTGATGAACTCTAAGACTGCACTCTGTAATGGAATCCCACATTGAAATAGGAAAGGGGTATCTTTAAAGTTTGTAAGGATAGATACTGCACACCCTATTGGACGTATCTTTTAGGGAGAAAGTAACGATGCAACTTATGATAGATGGTGTTAGAGCCAAACCCATTTTGATTTTGATGTCTTGCCAAGCACTCACGCATAACAGATGCGTCTACAAAAGTCTATAAGTCTTAGGGTGGAACAAAACGGGCATGCAAGGAGCCCCATTGTGACAATGGCATCATAGGGTTGAATGGGAGAGAATGTAACAAAATTCCACATTGAACAGGAAAGAGGTAATTAACCGTCTAGGAAAAGTCTATAAGTGTTAGGGTGGAGCAAAATGGGCATACAAGGAGCCCCATTAATCTCACATTGAATAGGAAAGAGATAATTACCCATCCCGTAACAACTCCCTTCAAAAGGGAATGGTTGTCTGATTTTATGGGTGTTAAGAAACAACAGATAAAGTACATAATTTTGCAAAAACCACGTGAAATAAGAAACTTTCAACATCAAATATTAGTGTTGAAGAGATTTAATGAAATTCATACCAAGTTGGTAGCTTCATCAAGAAGATAATCAGCAGCAATATGAATTGAAATAGATGAGTGAAGACCAGATATCAATTTATACAATATTCTTTCTTCTTGGCATAACTCTTCCGATGGGTCTGCGGTTCATGTTGAAAACAAACAAATTGTAGAACAAGCATGAGTAACTAAGTCAAGATCCTCTAGTCTTGGTAGAAAGGAAACATCAGATAGAACATCCTCAACAAACATATAATAATAGAAGCAAGCAAATAGCAGTAAACATGTTTGTAGGTATGACTAAGTAGAGATGCATAGCATACAGAGTCCAAATCATAAAAGCAAATAAGCTGATAGTAACTCTAAAGAAAATAATTCAAAAATCTGTAAAGGTAGCTACTTTATCGTTTGATAATTTTTAACTCCCAAAAATATCAGCATGACCCAAGAAATTATGTCCCAATCCATGAGAACCAAAAATTAGTACATGTCAAATAGTCAACTAGGCAGCGAAAGAATAAAGATAAAAGTAAGATGAAGTAGAAAACCTTCATAGACAAAAACAAGGACATTACAGCTTATCATCAAATAATGAACATTTTGGCTTCAAAAGAATTATGAGAAGCATTCAGAGATAGAGAGAGAGGAGAGAACTCACATTTGGGACAGTTCTCTAAGTAAACAGCATCCCATATCCTTCTTGCTGATGGACCAGTATAGCCAGTATAGCGTTCAGGGTTTAGTTGGAGATTTACATAAGTCATCTCAGCTGCAAAGGGAAAAGATTATAAATTGCCATATCACTTTTCTATATTGAAGTTAGATGAATAACAGAATTATCTATTTTTCACTTGTCAATATTGAAGTTAAATGAATAACAGAATTATCTATTCTGGAGAGATAAAATTGACAGAAAGTAGCATTGTTAACTTTGACCATCTGAATATATGACTTACTAAATCCAATATTACCTAAACAGAAATAACATATATCTCAGGGCTGTATTAACATTTGGTAGAGCAATACATACTCAATCTACAGATACAGATTATCATCTAAAAATGAGGGGGTAAATTGCAATAACAGGCTTAAAATGCAAGAATTTCATAATAAATATGTTGGTTTGTGCTGGTACAAAAAAGAGACTAACCATTGTCAGTTTCATCATCATTTGTCCATGGATTGTCTGTTACTGTCCAGCCTCTCAAAAGCTTTACCATCTAGGGTGCGATCCACAGCAGCCTGTGGCTTTCCTTCTTGACACACAACATCATCTGATGGAAGGCTACGACTGAAAGACTTCTTAAATGTTTCTGGAAATTCACTTTCGGGGCATTCACACACACTGCAGTCCCGCAATTGGCACATACCGTCATCAGGCCAGAAAGGGCAGTTACACCACAGCTTAACCTACCACGAGCATACCAACCAGGCTTAACAAATATCAAATGCACAATCCAAGGTAAGTAAAACAACATACAATGACATAACTACATTCCATCAAAAATACCAAAGAATCCAAAATATTTCCATTCTCCATTTTAGTGCCTAACTTCAATTATTTAAGAGCAGGGTAGGAGGTGAGGTACATTAACGAAATTTTGGCAACGATTTTGAAAGCCGCAGCTAAATGAAAGATTCCTAATCATTCTCAATTCAAATTTCTTGAGCATGATTACCATCAAAAACACTTGGGTTTGAAAAATTAGTATATTTGTCTTACAGATTTATAAGCAAACCTTGAAATATCGGAAAAAGGGTGTTTTAACAAGCTCTTGCAGCGAAGGATGCAACACTTGCTCATTGAGCTGGTTTACAGTCTCATAATCACAACAACAACCCTCCACAACTCCACTGAACTTGTGTTTCTCCTGCACAAATGAGTAAACCAAATCAGATAACATCAAAATTCGATCCCAGTTTATTTCTCAGTCAAACAAATTCGAATCAAGCGTACAAACATTAAAGAAAAGGAATTTATTTCGTCATCCAATGCGATGTTTCTAATTTACAGGGTCATAGAATGCGAATTTCAGCAAAACAATATTGAAGTCATGATCGACATTTTTAATTTCAATTCTTCTCGCAGAGAAAGTAATACCTGGTCACAGTGACAGCTCTTCTTATCCGGTTCCAAGTGACGGAAATTTGGTAAATTTGTTATATAACCGGTAGCTACAGCAATCAAAATCGAGATTACAGCGCCGAGTAATAACCACCATCGCGTGTTGTCACTCTTCTCTTTCTTCTTCTTTCCAACCTCTGATTCCACCATTACAATGCCAAATCTCTCAAACAGCTATAACTTCTTAAACACGATACAAACCCACCTGTTCGGTTTCCCAGAAAAATGAAAGAAACCAATAGAAAACAACGATAAATATTAGAAACTTACAGTGTCCTAAGCGTATGGGGTTATTTATTAGAACTAGTATACGGGCTTGTTTGTTTGAACAAAGATTAAATTTTTATAGAAAGTTATTAAAGAAAACGTAGAAGGAAAACGATGGGCTTTGAGCGTTGATCGCTGACGGTTTTTGATTTGATTGTTCTCTCAAGTCAATGCCATCAAACACCGGGTACGGAACAAAATTCTAGAAATCAGGGACGACCGCAATAAAACTTTTGGGTTTGGCCCATTAATATGGGCTTTTATTGGGCTTACTCTATGGGTTGTGCCGACAGCAAATTAAGGTGGTTAAATAGGGCCCATTTAAGTATAACTCTTTTTAGTACTTGTAATTTAAAGAAAATTTTTAAACCATTTTGCTTAGACCTGCCGCCCACTGCCATGCTTTTGTTTACACTGTCTGTCGTACCCCATCTGCAATTTCCCTTCTCTTCTCTTTTCTTCTGCATGTCTCTGCAGATTTTTAACATGAGATGTATACTACTACTACTCCTCCTTCTACTACTACTGCTGCTGCTGTTTCATCAATTCATCCTCGTAATATCGTTATCGGTTCAAACATTTTGGCAGATAAGAAAGAATCACGTTCGACCCACATATGCTGCAGATTAAATGAATCGTGAAAAAAGCTGACACTGATTTCGTGATATCATGGAAAATTTTATTTTCTTTATTGCCTTGTTACAGGCATTGAACATGAAATCCACCCGAGCTAATGATCAATGGAGTATTTCCCAAACCCTTCCTCCCCTCTATTTTCTGATCAAACACTAGCTTTCATAATTTGCGTCTGCTCTTCTATGCTATATATGGTAATCGAGGATTGTCAAGCTACCAAATTAACCACTGTTTATTAAATATTAAAACATACATTTCTCCTTGGAAATAAGATACAGTTAGTTACTGTACTAGACATGACGTTGGAATTGCTCTGCCTGCGACTCTCCGTATCATCTCTGTGAAAACTGAACCCTTTCGTCATCTTTTTCATTCACTGCCGGCAGCATGCCTCCACCACCATTTGTTCCGGCAAACATGACCAAGAGTGATAACTTATATATATATATATATAACAAGGAGACAGAAAGAAATGATGCATTCTATTCAAATGACAAGCAATAACTTCTCTAGCTATTAGGATCAACATAGATATAAATATATATATATATATATATATAATGCTTAATAATTAACGGGATTACTACTGTACTCATAAAAGTATATATATATAAAGCTAGTGAATAAGCAAAAGAATATGTAGAGTTTAGTTATGAGAGATCAGAAAATTATTCAAAGCCAGAGGGCGCCGGCGTCTTTGAGCAGAGGGACCAAGGTGCCATTGATGTGGCAAGCCATGAGAGTCTCAATACCGCCAAGGAACTTTCCACCGACGAAGACGGCAGGGACGGGCTGATGCTGGCCGCTGGGTGCAAGCTTGTAGAGTACAGCCTCGATGTCGGTCCCCGCAGAGTGGTTGTCGAGCTCAACGACTGCAGGGCCAACGCCGAGGCCGAAGAGGAGGCGCTTGGCCACGGTGCACATGCAGCAGCCGCTCATGCTGAACAAAACGACGGCGTTGCTGGATGCCAGCTTAGTTATTATCTCGTAAGTCTTCTCCAACTTCATCGTTGCAGACGAAGATGACGACGCCGCCTCGCTGTTTAATGCCACGGTGTTGGCCATTTGGACTCCGGTTTTCTTAGCAACCTGCATATCCGATGGATCAACTTCTTTTTTTCTTGATGTCCCTACGTTTTTCTTGAAAATTATAGAGATTGAACGGTAAGGGTTTCGATGTTGGAGAAAGAAGAAAGAAACTTAAAGACGGAGAAGAAGAAGAAGAAGAAGAAGACGACGACTCCTCAAGGATTTGGACGAAGATTTTGGAAAACTCTCTGTCTGGTCAAAGTTGTGTCTGCAGAGAGTGAGATACGCAGGTTTTCCCTTTTATGTGGTTATATTAATAGCTAAAAATAATTATATTATAAAGAATTCTAACATAATAATATCATGCTGCAAATTATATATATACATACATACATATATATATATATATATATATAACTGTTATATCCTTATTTTTTAAGTTATTTTTCAATTTTTTTCTTAAAAAAATTGAAATTGAAACTACATGACCAATTAGTGTAAACAGAATTTGCAGGGGACTTCATAATTACCATGGATGATGTGTGTGTGTGTGTGTATGGACATATATATGTTGTGATAGCAAGGAAGTTGTTTCTTTTTATGTGGGCATTTGATTTGACTCGAGTGGCTGCATAATTAAATAGGAACACTGGGAAAGTGAAAAGAGTCAAATAAATATTAAAAGAGCATAACCCCAGTGCATGGATTTTAGAACGCAAGGAAAGGCTTCCTAGGGTTTTGAACTTTTAGTAATGTTCATTAAGGCAATTCTCTGACGAAACCCATTAGACCTATCTATCTGCTTTATTGCCTTTGCTTCCAACTGTACGAATACAGGTCCTTGTTTATAGTATTCATCACTCCTTTGATTGCAGAAACCCTAGCATGCCTCTGCGAAATTACACTATCAAAGATTAAAGAAAAGAAAGGGAGAGACAATCGGAAATAGAGGGCAAGAAAGAAACGCACGCGCTAGTCAAACAAAGTCAGTTGAAGACTTATGAGAGAGTGGGCCCCGTTTAGTGCAGGAAATTTTTTTCAAAAAAACAAAAAAAGAAACCCCTTTGGGCGTGGGACCCACTTAGTGCCTTAGAAAATCCCAACAGAAAAGGATTCCTATAGACCAGGTGTTACCATGCCATGCAGCAGTGAAGGCTAATTGCCATCGCGTGATGAGCTGTACGGTGCGTTTTGGACAGTGGGGAGACAGAGAGATGGTTGGTTATGATGATACTGTTACTGTAAGAAAGACCGACAAGCCGACAAGGAACGACTGAAACGCCGTCGTTTGACGATCAGTCAATCGCTTTCGTTACAGAAAGTGACGCCGTCAGATTCTGCCTTCATTTCTTTTTCAGTCATAAAACACTCACCGTTTTTCCAATTTTGCCCTCCAGTCACCGTCTTCTGTCCGTCCGTCCGTCTGTCTGTCTGTCTGTCTTCGGGTCTGTTAGATATTCTTTCGTTGTACTGTATAACAACTCATCTCAAGCTCATTTCTAGTGAGTAAGTTGGTTACCCAAAAATTCATGAAAGTGCAGGCCATGAATAAACAGATATTTCATGATTAAATTTGGGTTAGCAAGACGAAAACGGATGAGAGTTGTCTGATGTCCGTCCGACTTAAACACTCCCATGTTTAAATCATTACTATTCGTTATCACAGAAATTTCATTCACGTGGACTTTGGACGAGTGGGTTAGATGGTGTTTACATTTTCAACAAGTCTAATTATACTTAGAATGCTAATCGTGAAATCTGATTGTGTAATAATCTGATTAGGGTAGTAGCAAAATGACGATCGATCAACCTTATGTGTTACCATAGTAATTGACTCAATTAAACACATGTTTATAACGTTACTAATTTGTCATTACAATATCAGCTTGACAACTATATGATATAACATAAACCCTAATTTGCAAGCAAGAACCATGTAAATTGGATTGAGACATGCATGATGCAAGTTAATAGCCAAAGGAGATGATTGTACGCTGATACAAATAGCAATGCTAGTTGGCATCGTTAGAAGGCACCCGACTGGCAGTAGACGTGGCTGAAGAAATCCTTCAAGTGCTTGAAGACGAGGACCATTAACTAAACGTGGAAGCACTTTTTCTTTAAGTTGTTGCACCAATTTTCATTTCACTTATCCTTAATTGCTTTGATTCAGTCTGTTTTCGTAATGACATTAAAAAGTCAGATTATGTTTTTTAAAAAAGAGGGAGAAAAAATCTTAGAAAATTCAAAACCAACAATTATCTCAGAGTGATTCGTAATTATTGCATATGATTTTCGGATCCTTTTAGAGTTTCAACTTGAAGTTGATTTTCTGAAACTTGCTTGCTATCATCGTGGCATCAATCCATGCAAAGGATTTCTCACGTAAACATTCCAACACGAAGTCGTAATTCCATTCCTACGCGTCTAATTCTTATCCAAACACTCACAAAATAATTCTGATTTCTCGTTGCCATAATCGCCGTCGATTGAATCTACAACGACGCCGCACGTTTCGCCAGACGATTTCTAATTGTGATGTTCGATGAATAGAAGTCGCAGTTGATTCCATCAGGGTTGCTTGCATGGTTTGTAATGCTATCTTTTAAGCTTGTGTATTTGGGGTAATCACCGTAACCGTCCCGCGAAGTTCTTGTTACTGGCAACGAGGGAAATTTCCTGAGCTTGAGAAGATCAGTTTCCATGGTGATTAAAACCCATTACAGAAGATGAAAGGGGTGGAAGATTTGGCCATGGTGGGGCGAAGAAAAGCTTGACATTGAGGATGGGGATTGAATTTGAAGGTGATTTTGGACTAGGGTTTGGATTAGAATGTGTGTTTGTTCATACATAGGTTGTAAATTTTCATTGATTCATGGAGGGTGAAGGATTTGAAGTTGTGGTTTGCTTAAATTATATGTGTGTTAGAAATGAGGGTGATCCTTAAATTTAGGATCAATAATTGGTTGTTAATTGTGATTAAGCATAAAATATGAATAATTAAAGAATAACAAAGCAAACGAAGTTGGTATCTACCCATTCACAAATTAGCATTAATTAGGGTTTCATGAGATGTAACGAGGGAACCGATTTGAACCAAATGAAGTTGGTATCTACCCATGCACACAAATCCTGATTCGAAGACCCAAACCAGGCCCAATTGGATCAATGGGCTAGATTCTGGCCCAACATCACGTTAATTCAATTGACAGAGGAAACCCAGCCTGAGTTTGCACACTGTATACATACACACTCACACACGTGTCAAATTTAATGTAAAAGGAGATTCCAAATTCTAATTTACACTAATTTCCACAATTTTGACTGCATTTCAAATTAATTATATTCTCTTAAATTTTCATAATATTGGGATATATTTTAATTAAAAAAATTACCAATAATTTAATCAATTTTTCGAAAATAAGAAAAATCTACTATAACTAAAATATAAAAATCTATGATTTTTTTTTAAAAAATCAACTTACCCTTTACACAATATATGTAATAAGATTAAAGAGAGGTCAAATTATACAAGCCATGAGGACTTTAACTTCAATGAAAAGGACATTCAAATCAAGCCTTAAATCTAGAGTCAATAAGTCAATATTCCTGAAAAAAATAATAATAATTGATCTATAGCTTCATATATTTATTAATTGTGGGTCTTTCATAGAGATAAATTTTAGAAAATATTGATTTATTAGTCAATTTAATATCGTTATCATATGACCGAAAAAGCATGCAATTATATGAACATCTCCATCATTTTAAGTTACATGAGATTTTAAATTATATATAAAATTGTCGTCTCCATAGATTTAGATAATACCGATATTTTTATGACTTTTAATGCATCGACAAGAGAATTTAAGCTTATTTTTGATGGTTTATTTTCATTATGATTTGAAAACACAACATAGAAAGTGTTCGATGAGTATCAATTTTTAGTGAGAATTTTTTTTTAAAATTATCATCTAATTATTTAATTTGATAATAACTATTGTTTTAATATCACAACACTTCAATTTTAAATAATTTATTAATATGATACTAATTTAATTTTTTGATTTTAGGTTTGGATGAAAAGGGTTTGATTATTCAAAGGGGATCATCAAAATTGTCAAATTTTTAAAGCTTTAGAAAAAGAAGAGGAGGAAAATAAGCTTAGAGAGAAAGTAGATAAGAGGAAAGTGATTCCTTGACAATGACAGAAATTTGTTTGGGAATCATTGATAATCCAAGAAAATGTTGGAAGGTAAAGAAGTGTGTTGGAGAAAAAGATGAAGAAACAATAATAATGATAATAATAAGAAGAAATCTATAAAAATGGATATCTTTTCAAATTGATTATAAATACACCATCTTCAAAAATCAACTTCACATACATTTCCTCGTCAATTACTGTCATATATTGGTTTGAATTTGAAACTACATGTTGTGAATTTTACTAACCATTTTGATAAAAGTAAATATTGCCACTAACCCTTGATTACCCATCATAATTAATTTTCAAAATAGGAGAAAAAATTTCTATTACTAACTAAAACGATATGTGATCGTGAAATAGGAATTGAGCGGAATAAAAATGATCGAGTAATGGAGTCGTGCAAAAGGTAAAATTAAAATATTTACTAATATTATTATTTTTTAAACTATTATAATTTATTAGTTAATAATTTTATTTTATAGTAATTATAAATTAAAAATTGCGCAATCTCTTAATTGTGATGTTAAGAATTAATTAGGGATTGACTTGTATAATAGTAGTAGCAAAATTGAAATCAGTAAGAAGGAAAAGGCAAAAGAGGCATAGAGAAAAGGGAAAAGAATAAGGAGGAAGAAAAATCAAAGGATAACTGTATAGAAATATAATGAAAGGCAGAAAGAACATGTAATGGTACAGATTAAAGTTGTGGTTCTCAATGTCTTCTCATTGCACATGATTAATAGCATGAAATAAAAAGAAAAAGGAATGCTCGATCGTCCCCTTTGCATTAGCATGTGCTAGTAATAAATAAAGAGCCCCATTCACACAGACCTAACCCTGGTCAAATCTCACACCAATAATGCAATTGAGAGTAGAAGTATCCGGAAGTGCTTCCAAGTTTGAAGGTTCTAACTTAAAAGCACTTGTGGAGGAGAAGCAGAGAAACAGAAGTGCTGACTAATTTGGTTGTTAATTAATCAAATTGTTTAATGTCAATCTCGATATTGACTTGTGGTTACTGCTAAGTAACTATGACCTGCCTCTATTAAATTATAATTCTTTGATCCCTTTACATTGAATTCTCCTTATCAGGTAGTTGTCAAATTTGAAAGGTGATTTCAACTTCCTAACTTTTGATTTGGTCCAAGCATGGAGTATTTGGTAGGCCGAAGAGAAAGATATCAATCCTTCTTTACCTTTACGAAAAGGAATTCAGATTGAAATTGAGTATTTATCAACAAGGGAAAAGAAAGATTTTAAAGCTCGCTTCTTTCGTTGTCTTGTTGCGACAACTTTCCCGGAAAATTTATTCGGAATCTGATTTCAGCTATCTCCCGTGAACTAAACGTCCAAAAAGCCGAAACCTAGTAGACATATCCTTGACATTGACGTAATTACCCTTCGCTTGAAGAGTCTCTGTCTTAGTTCTATCCTGCCAACTACCGTAGCTGCAGGTATACAAATGTAATTGAACAACGAACGAAGCTTACAGATCATGTTCGTTCTTCATGGCATGGGGACAATTGTTGCATGCAGGGATAGTAATCTTCGATCTTGCCTCCCATTGTTGCCAACTTTGATACAACCTAAGAAACCGACCACAAAAAGTCGAAAGTGGAGATGCTGATCTTATGATGTTTATTACAGAAAGTATTCTTCAGTTTCGGTTGAGTGTATAACTTAACTACCAGTCATGCTACATGCATGTCACAATTTTGCTGGCTGAAGATAACTTTGATTACTTTACAACTCCATTTCCTCTCATCTTCTCCAACTGACATGCTTAGTTTTCATGATGATTCATGTGAATGGATAGATTGACATAAGAATACTCAATCCCCACGATACATTTTACTTTTTATTAAAATAAATATAAATATAATCTTACACGTAAATTTATATAAAAGAATTAATATTTTTTATTATTTTTTAAAAATATTATTTTAAAATATTCAATAAACAATAATTTTTATTTTTAACCTTTAGTGATTTTATTCTGTATTAAATGATGATATCTCGACTTAAAGTAGGTTGAATAAATGGGAAGAAAGAGTTCATGATGTGGTTCATCTCCTAGGTTTGAATTGAGTGTGCAAGTTTGTCATGTATCCTTATTGGACATTTTCAGAAACACAATTTGACCACACTGTAACTCCTCCAAATCCAAATTTAGTTTCTTCTGAACTTAAAAGATTTGTCAATTGTCACTTACTTAGCCAGTTAATTACATGCATTAAATATGGAGATTGAATAGTATTCAAAGCTAAAATTGGTATGCATGCATCATGTGAATAAAAAAAATACTGCTCTCTTTCATATGCATCTTGATCTCACAGGATCAACTCAATCATTTTGATAAACCCACAATGTCATTAATGGGTTATTAATGCCACTAACACTTACCTTATCTTTTTTATTTTTCAATTATCAATTTTAACTTGGGGGTATTGCTTTGATTTCTCACTTTAGTTAGAACCCATTTGGGTTTTGGTCTTAGAATCACACATCAATTTCCCACAAACATTTGGCAGGATTTGTAAGTACTACTTATAATTAAGAATTTTTTTTTAAAAAAAAATAAAGTGTTCAGTTAAAAAAATTCTCACATAATTCTTCTTGAGAATTTAGCCAGCGATATCTTAAATTATATTATCTTCCAATTTATATATATCTCAATATTTAGTTAATTTATTAATTTTCTCGATTTATTTATATTAATAATTTTTTATTTTAATTTTTAATATAATAGTTAATAAAAAATAATTGTAATATATATTTATAAAAGATATCAACACATTAATTTATACAAATAATTTTTTTTAATAAAATATAAAATTAATTTAATAATATATATATATATATGAAGGATTGGTCATAACCCAAGTGATAAGCAATCAATTGATTAAGCAATTAATCCTTAATAATGTGGCACGTGTACACACGCTTGAGGACGGATAAATAAGGACAAAAGTTTAGTAAAAACATGTGAGGTGATGACGTGAAATGGGAGACGAATCTGGTTGACTATTTGACTTTTGCTGGAGATACTACCATTTTATGTCTTGCCTCTCCCGTCTTATCCTCTAGTTTTTTTAATTCTCTCTCCTCGTTTCTACCCCGTCATTTTCCGGCGCGCAACCAGGCCAAACACTACACTCTTTCTCTCCTTTCTCTCTTATTCTCAAAGCGATTGGCGAGAAACTAGGTAAATAAATATCTCTTTCTCTTTTCACAGTGGTGATCGGATAAGCTAATTCTCTGCAAATGGAGGGAGGGGTGCCCGCAGGCACAGATGCGACGGCGTTTCGAGAATGTTACTCTCTCACATGGAAGAATCCTTATGTTCTTCGTCTTGCTTTCTCTGCTGGACTCGGTGGCCTTCTCTTCGGCTACGATACTGGTTAGTCAATTTTCTCTCTATACTCTCTCTATGGAATTACCGAATTTTCTTCTTCCTGATTTTCTCGGAATTCTGGTTGTGATTTTGCAGGGGTGATATCAGGTGCACTACTTTATATCAGAGATGATTTCAAGTCTGTAGACAGGAAGACTGTGTTACAGGTGACTTATATTTGTACAGAGATAATACGTATCTCTATACGTATACGTACAGTATCTTCTTCTTCGTTTTCTCCTTTGTTAATGCCACCTGTTATCTTCTTCTGCAACCTCTATTATTGAAACAACTTTATCAAAGCGGTTGCATGTTAATGTCTGGTATTTAATTACTTTTTCTTTATTATATATTCTCTATTTTTATGAATTATATTTTAATTTCTTTTAATTATTTCTAATGTCAATTCTGTTTGGTTCATTGGTTTAAATTAAATTCAAAGTAAAAATATATATATTTTATAAATTTTATATTAGTTAAATTTAAATAAATAATCATTTATTAATTAAAATATAAAATTATTTTTTATAATCTATCTATAATTTATCGATTTTATTTTTTTAAATTAAAAATTTTTTAAACCGATGTAAATTAATCCAAACCGTCAGATCCATTGATTTGATTTCGTTCAGAAGTGCCTCCCTTCTTGTCAAGAGCAAATTATTTTTCTTGTTGATGTTGTGCCTCTTTGTCCAGACATATGATAAAAAGTTTGAGCAGTGGCTTGGGCCTTTTAAGTAAGATCTTGGGCTTTGAGTTAGCTCAATAAAGCAACTAGCTGGCATGTACGCCTACCTGCTAATTTTGTTGATTTTTAAGTTTTTATTGATCTTAGCTGTGTGCAATTTATTTGTTACTTTTCATTTGGCAAAGTTAGATATGTAAATTTTCTATTTGGCAATGTTAGTTAAAAAGAAATTACTGGCTAACAGAGTTGCAGAAACAGCATGGATTATGAGTTAGTTGATAATTGTGTGTTGTGATTGTATGTAAACAGGAGAGCATAGTAAGCATGGCTTTGGCTGGAGCAATTATTGGAGCTGCAGTTGGTGGGTGGATGAATGATCGCTATGGAAGGAAAAGAGTGATCTTGGTTGCAGATTTCCTGTTTTTTATTGGTGCTGTGATGATGGCAGCTGCTCCTAACCCGGCTCTTCTTATCGTCGGACGAGTTTTTGTTGGACTTGGTGTGGGAATGGCATCAATGACATCCCCGCTCTACATCTCTGAAGCTTCTCCGGCAAAAATTCGAGGTGCTCTTGTTAGCACCAATGGCTTTCTTATCACTGGTGGCCAGTTTCTATCTTACCTTATCAACTTGGCCTTCACCGAGGTAAGCTGGCAGAAGATATTACTAAAAGCTCACTCAAGTATTCTGCTATTTTGGTAGCATTTTAGCAGTCTAAATGAGGAAGGAAAACAGGAGGCAGATCATTCAGTTTTACCTGGATGTTCAATTGCATTACTCGGATGTTATTTGATTGGAAGCTTTATAACCTGCATACGAGAGCTTGACAATCTAACATGAGTGATCTTGTGTAGGTCCGAGGGACGTGGCGGTGGATGCTTGGAGTTGCCGGTGTCCCGGCTCTATTGCAGTTCATACTGATGCTACTGCTTCCAGAATCACCACGTTGGCTATACCGCAAGGTCCTTTTATCATTGTTTCTTTTGGACTAATATGCTATTATGTGCATGCCCTATTCAAAGAATAACCAATTATGTTCACAAATTACAGGGTAGAGAAGATGAAGCAAACGCCATACTAAGGAAAATATACCCTTCCAATGAGGTTGAAACAGAAATTCAGGATCTCAAAGCATCAGTTGAGAAAGAAATTGAGGAAGAAGGATCATCTGAGAAGATAAACTTTATCAAATTATGGAAAACCAAAACGGTGAGAAGAGGACTTATTGCTGGTGTTGGCCTTCAGGTTTTCCAGCAGTTTGTGGGCATAAATACAGTTATGTACTACAGTCCTACCATTGTTCAGCTGGCTGGTTTTGCATCCAACCGAACTGCACTCCTCCTTTCTCTCGTCACTGCTGGCCTTAACGCCCTTGGCTCCATTGTGAGCATTTATTTAATAGACAGGACTGGAAGGAAGAAGCTTCTCGTCGCCAGTTTGTTTGGCGTTGTAATTTCATTAGGGCTTTTATCAGCAGTCTTTCATGTGACCACTACTCACTCACCAATGGTTAGTACGGTGGAAACATCTCACTTCTCAAATTACACTTGTCCAGACTATGGTTCAGCTGCAAATGCTGATAGATGGGATTGCATGAGGTGTTTGAAGGCCTCATCTCCAGATTGTGGATTCTGTGCTTCATCTTCAAATAAGGTGACAAAAACACATTTCCTCTTCAATACATTAAAAAGCCTGTAATATCAGTTATCTGAGAATCAGCTGCATAAATTCTTTCAATCTGTTCTCATGGTTTTTAACATTACAGCTATTTCCGGGAGCATGTTTGATCTCAAATGACACAGTGGAGGATCTCTGTCACGGTGAGAAAAGGAAATGGTACACAAGAGGATGCCCAAGCAAACTTGGATGGCTCGCACTAGTTGGTCTGGCACTCTACATCATATTTTTCTCTCCGGGCATGGGAACTGTGCCATGGATTGTGAATTCTGAGATATACCCTTTACGTTTCCGAGGGGTTTGCGGTGGAATGGCCGCTACTGCAAACTGGATATCTAACCTCATTGTAGCGCAATCCTTCCTATCTTTGACGCAGGCAATCGGAACGTCCTGGACATTCCTGATTTTCGGTGTCATCTCTGTCCTAGCCTTGATTTTTGTACTAATATGTGTTCCCGAAACTAAGGGGCTTCCGATTGAAGAAATTGAGAAGATGCTGGAGCTAAGAGCTCTGCATTTCAAGTTCTGGGAGAAGAGGTCCTTATCAGACAAACCCCAAGCTGTGTGAACAAAAAAGAAAATAGAACAGGAATTTGATTAGAAAACACCATGAAAATTGTTCGGTGTACTCCGTTAGAGATGTAATACAGGAAACAGACCTAATAAAATATTATAGCTTTTCGTGGAAAAAGCAACCTATGAAAAATTTGCTCTTGTCTCCTGCACATTCTTTCTTCGTCCTCATCTCCTGTTACATTCAACCCATTTTTCATTACCTTATTTCTTTACTTTTGCCATATAGTCATTAGCCACCCCATTGCCCGAGCTGAATGCATAGATGACAATAACTATCATTCTTTTTTTCTTTTCTTTTTTTCGGTATTTAACTGCAACTTGGACAATTATTTGCTGTAAGAAAACTTAAGGTCCTTATAATCCTTGGTACCCAGGAAAACTAATTCCTCTTAGCTGCATTTTCTGCAAAACTTGCCAATTAAACAGAATAGATCACCGCAATAACAGAATGGATGTTATTGCAAAGTTGAAACTTCTGTCTGGAAAGTAAAGCTAATACCATCTGCAAAATCCTCCAGGTATACCTTCTCATTGTTGATCCATATGAATAATATAAGGTAAACGATGCTGTGCAGTTAAATAGTTGGATACCAACAAGTGAAGAAAACTGAGTTCTATGTATAAACCAGTGAGTCAAGCTACTAAATTACTGATACAACCCCAAAAATTACAGGAGAAACATTAAAAGTTGATAGCTTTTGCATCTAAGGCCAACAAATTTGGCTCTCCATAATGTCAAATTCAGCTCAGCAAGTTAGCCTGAACTGCCATCTTCAACCACCCCCTGACCCACCTTCTTCTTTCGACTTAAGAAAAGAAATTTCCTCTCTCTTCAACGCAACACTAAGAACCAAAAAGGTCAAAGACTAAACATCACTTACTACTATAAAATCCATACCTTAGGCAATATGTTCTGCCAAACTAAGTATCTTGACATGTTTTTTCTTCCTCAGCTCATGTGGAACTGGCCCAAATACTCTGGTTCCAATTGGCTCGCCTTGCTTGTCAACTAACACTACAGCATTGTCATCGAATTTCACCTCACTCCCATCGACACGACCCTTTTGCATGGCAGCACGAACAACCACACCATAGACAACCTTACCTTTCTTTACTTTACCATTAGGCATAGCTTCCTTTACTGATGCAACAATCGTGTCCCCCAATCTCGCCCCTTTCTTCCCTTTCAGAGCCTGTATGCACATCACTTTTTTTGCCCCAGAATTGTCCACAACTTTTAGAACAGTTCTCATCTGTATGAAAGTCCTTTGCTGCTGTAAGAGTGAAACCAAATGTTAAGGTCATGTTCACAAAAGGTGGTAACAAAAGGAACATACTAATTTTACAAACAACATTGCAAACTGATGATCAAACTAGCTAACATTCCAAAATTTTGAACTGCTAGCTATGAAAATAAATAATGCTGTTCTTCTCAATTAAAGTAGATTCAAATATATGTAAGTTTCATCCAGAAAGGAATATGGCCTTTCTTGGAAACAATGTCATTTTAACCATTTGAGGTTGGAAAACAACTTTGGTTAACCTCTTCTGACCTATTTGTATACACAATTCACACATGAATATTAGAAAATTACTTTTCAAACTGTCCAACAAATTACATTATATGAAATTTTGAGCACTTCTTAACACCAGTGTAAACCAATATAAAAGTCTAACAAAAGTTAAGCAATCAGCTTAAGAATCACCTGAGACAAGAAATTGTTGAATGCCATCTCATGAGATGTGCTCAACAAACCAGGCAAGTTGTTTCCAAGGCCTCCAAAAAGTGAACATCCCACTAGTTTTGTAGCCCAACATGTCAGAAAAAATTCTATCAGCCAATACGAATAATTTAGCACTAAAGCACAGAAATTAAAATTGAATCCTCACTTTCATCAAAGGACATTGGGAGCACCGGGATTAAATGCATTATGACATATTTCAACATATGTTTTCAAAACTATGGATAGAATAACAATTAGCTATTAAAAAGCAGCCATTCATAGAATAGAAGATATTGCCATTTTTCCATAATACAAGGATTTAGCCTGAAACCTCTTGAAGCTGCACTTAAATAAACAATTTGAAATGAATTAAAGCAAAAAGAGCCACAAATCCCTGGAATTCAAATTCAGTTAATCTAAATCGACGGAACTCAAATATCCCAATTAAGATACGTATGCTTAACTTCAAACAGTTAGCGTAGAAGTTCGTAGAGAAGCATCAAAAAGCGCCACACTCTCACATAATCAAATCAAACCAGGCTGGAATTGCAGAACATCATCTTTTATAGTTTATTTCCTAACATTACTCAAACGCCACCACCAAGAAAAATAAATTATACCTTATGGAACTGTGTTTATCACAATTTACTCCACCCAAGAAAAAATCATACGAGTAAGTAAGATTTTTACATGTAAACTGCATCATTCTAAACACAGTAACAAAAATTTAACCAAGCCAAAACCCACTTAAAACCAAAGAAATCACATACCGCGAGAGCATTTAGAAGCCAAACTTGCAGCCATCTCTATGCGGAATATGCTAACCTTGATCCCGGCAAAAGGAACTGCAAATAAGTAAGAGATTATCACAAATAAACCCAAAAACTACTTTGCCAGCAACAATATTACTGAATGTTGATGCGCGGTAAAAAATAATAATAAGAAGAAGAAGAACTAAACCGGAGTAGTAACCGACTTTGATGGCGGATAAACAAACCCTAATACAACTTCAGTTCTCTGTCTACTTCCGTTTTGAGCGAAAACAGAAAACGAAAGATAATTACATTTGGGCCCAGGCCCATTTCATTATTTTGGGCTTAAACAAATTTCATCCATGTCAGATTGGGCTTCATTACAGTAATTAATGGAAAAAAAATTTAAATAATTATTAAATCCAATCTTTTGAGTGATAAAGAATAAGAAATTGAGGGAATGAATATAATAAATAAATAAAATCAACAAAAAAAAATTATTTATTTATTATTAATTTATAATTTTTTAATTTTTTAATTAAATAATTTTACGGTACTGTATTGATACAATCAAACTATCATATCTAAAACTTTTCTATTGATCGGCCATGGAGAATTAGTGAAATTTTGTAAGAACCCTAATAATGTTAACAAGTTCATGGGACCCTACTTTTTCCCCGCACAGCTTCTGTAAAAAGAATTGTATTGGCTTATCTGAATTGGGTTTAGAGTCATCAGAGACATGAAGAAACAGCAAACCGTTTACTCTATCTAATAAAAAGCATTAAGTTATTTGACTGGATAATGACTTTGAAAGGACACCCAGAAGCGCTTTTTTTAAAAAAGGAAAAAAAAATACTTTTATTTTAACTCGAAAAGCAAAAGCTGAAAGCAAAAGAGTCAAAACTTGTAGCATAGCTGCTTAAAGAGTGAACCAACGGGAACCAGTTGGAAAGAAAAATAGGTCTAACTAGCCAATCTAGTTACCTACCCTTTTTCTAAAACTAGAAGCACTTTAAGGGTTTGAATTGCTTTTACCATACAAGTTTTATTTTGCATGAAACAGAGGTCAAAAAGAATATCAGCTAGCTTGGTCAAACATAGCATGCCATGCCAAACAATGACAACCTTCTTTATATATATATATATATATATATATATATTTGAGATCATACCCATATCGATATCTTTTCCTACTGGCTCTGCTGCTGCTTTAAATAATTGACTGTTGCTGTTAGTATTAATCAGAAACAGGGCAGAAAGAAGTCGACAGTATGTGCATATCTTTGTGGAAAAAGACGTGGAAAGTTGAGTACATAATGCAATTCGGATGCAGAAATGTTTCAGAATCTGTTGCTTTCTCTTTGGACTTGGGATTTTGAAGGTGAGATTTTGTGTATACTGGTGGGGAAGGAAGGGGAAGTTTCAATCTGTAGCTTGATGAATTGGGCTCATTATTCAAGTGGGATACAGGCTTGATACATACATGAAAATCTTCAACAGTCTCTTAGGAATCCTGCCACCATTGATTTCAATGAATGATTACAAATCTCAAGTCTCAGACAGTCTTTACATCATCGGATACTTTTTCATGTATCTTTAGGGCACACGTTGATATGATTATTCTGTGACGAATTAATCGATGAACTAAAGAAAAAGAGGATCGAGGAAGATGGGAGAGAAGGGAAAATCTGAATTCCACCAAATGGGTTAATCGTGGTTCACATGAATTTCCATTGTACTTGCTTCACATGGGTCTGCTTTCACAAACTGAATACTCTGCTTGCAGATGAATAATTATTGTACACACAAATATAGCACTAGTTTGGACAGTACACTGCATCAGCTGCAATTATTTTGATGAACTGACCCTGATTATTATTATTATTATTATTTTGCCTTTTAGAATGATATTCTTTATCAATATTCTTATTCTAATTCGAGATATATATTAAAAATTTTGTTTTTTATAAAAATATGCAATTATTAAAAGTTAAATATTAATAAAATTTTATTAAAAAATAACATTAATTTTTTTAATTTTATTTTAAATATTAAATAAAATCACCGCAAAATTAAACAAAAACTAAAACATAACTCATATACTTGACCTAATACTAGTACCAAGGATTTTAAATTTGTATTAAATTTCTCGATTTTTCTTTGATACGAATAAATGTATACGCGTAATTAGTAGTTAATAATAAATAAATATTAAACTCAAGCGATATTATTTTTTTAAAAAATATTAATTTTGAATCAAGAGAGAATTTCAATTCTTCAAATTTAACATGCTATAAAAAATTAGGATAATTACAATACACCGTGACTCAATATCATCGGTGTAATAATACGTTAATTTAATAAAACCCTGCTATATTATATTCATTTATTTTAAAAAATTTAAATCAAACATGTGCACATGCCCACCTACTAAAATTATATTTACACGTATAATTAATTTAAAATCAATTAATCGTGATAATAATTATGCCTAAGAAAAAAAATTTAAAAATACACGACATGATTTTTTTAAAAAAAATAATTTCATTAAAATTTACGTATTTTTCTAAATAAAAATTATTACTAAAGTAAAAAAGAGAGAGAGAGATGCCTTGTTGAGAATACAAGTATTGAATGGTTGATTGTGAAATGAGACTCTGCAATTTCAATGGTTATTGTTTGGATTGAATGGTCTTTGAATCCATCAAACATTGGCCTTCTTCCCACTCTAATTGTTATAATATTGTAGTTATAGAATCTTTCTACTATTCTACACGTCAATACAACAACAAGCAAGTTGGATGGTATTAAAAATATTTAAAAATTAATAAATTTTTAAGTATAATTTCTTTAAATAATTATTGGGAAATTTATAAAATATATAATTTCTTTTTTAAAAAAAGAATAAATACAATTAAAAAATTCCAAAAAAAGAGAGAATGAAGGGTACAAATGAAGTAAAGTGGAAAGCCGAAAGCCAAGTACAAAAGAAACATGGTAATTAAAAAAAAATTAAAAAAATAATAATTAATTAATTTAAAAAAAAAGAATGACAAGGACAATGACACGTGCCCCGTGGACATCGAGAAGTCAGCCAACGGCATTGATAGATTACACGCCCCCTCAGACCACGACACGTGACCCTGCCTCCTGCCATCCGTCTCTCGAGCGTGTAATCACCAACACATCCACCCACCCCTTCCCTTCCTCCCATTGAAACACTCACACTTAAAAAAAAAGTGCTTTTCCCCACCCTCTTTTAGCTTTTAGCTTTTGCGATTGTTGCTCTGCCATATATCATAAATAATATTATTATAGTACACCACATAAGTGCGGTTTTTGCCTTTATTATTTTTATTATTATGTAAAACTAAGAAGAAAGTGGGGGTTGTTTGGGAGATGGATTATTATGCTAAGACTGGCTTCTTTTAAACCGGCAAGGCAAGTGATTAAGCATGGAATTAATTAATTAAGAATGATAATTGGGTTGTCTTTTTTGTTTTAATTATTAATTAATTTATTAATATCGGGGATATGGGAGACATTACCGTCATTTGGATAAGAATCACTGCAACAACAAGAAGAAGGGAAAGAACCCACCATTTTCCTTAAATCTCCACAACTCTAATTAATTAATTAATTAATTATTTTATTTTCATTAAATGATTTTTAAGGTTGAAGTATGTATGATGTTTCGTGTTATCAAAAGCAGTGCCCGCATCTTCTTCTTAAGCCTTTTTTTCACTTTGGTTAGTCCTATTAAAAGTTTGTAATTGTAGTTCAAAAATGCAAAAAATTGGTACCATGAGGAAGAGAATTTACGGTTGTAGTCAAACTACGCCACCTCATGGTAGGAGATTTTAGGTGTAAAACCACAGTATGTAATTGTATTATACGATGTGATATACATAATGTTATAATTTTTAAATTATAATTATTTAAAAATTAATGTAATGTATTGACAAAATTTTATTGTTATTATTGGAACGAGACAATATATATATACACGAGAATCACCGGCAACGGTACAATACAGTTGTTATACCGTATATTTATTAGTATAAAATTTATAATTACAGTATAAATTTTGAAATATTTTAAATAAATGATATTTAAAATATAAATTAAAATTAAAATAATTAATATAAAATTTAAAAATAAATTAAAATAACATAATTTTATAAACATATATAAAAAAAAATTATTAAGTGGTTGGTGGTAAAGAGACACATCATTACTTGTACGGACCCAATAGGTTTTATTTCATTAAATTAATTAATAATATCCTTAATGCTGGCCTCTTTCGTATATTTATTTATTATTTTTTTAAAAAAATTATATTAATAATAATAAAGTTAATTATTTATTATTTTAAATTAAAAATATAATTATTATTATAACCCAAAGACTACTTTATCTGAAAATTTGTGAATTGATTGGAAGAGTGTGACTGTGAGTTCCCTACTCGACATTTGGGTGGTCGGGATTACCTTTATTTTATTTTTATATTGCCTAGAATTTAACCCTAATTTTTCTTTTAATTACATAATTGCCATAAAACTATTATTATTATTATTATTACCGCATTTAATAAGATTTTTTTTAATTTTAATTTTGTTTTAACATATTAAAATTATTTATTATTATTATTATTATTATTATTACGGCATTTAATAAGATTTTTTTAATTTTAATTTTGTTTTAACATATTAAAATTATAAAAAATAAAAATTTATTCATCTCTTTGCACAAATAATTCATTTATTTTACATTATTATAATTTAAATTAAAACACATTTATCACAAAACACGTTCTTTAGTAATAATTAAATTAAATATTTAAATAGTTAAAAATAAATTTAAAAAATCAATTATTAACTCTCATAAGAGATTTTATATTATTGTAGTCTAAAATTGACCAAAAATATAGTACAATTAAAAAATATTATAATTTTTTTTTAAAAAAATAATATATAAATACAAAAATACATAATTATCAATATATCCAACGTAAGTATACCTAGCATTTGTCGTTGTAAGTAGGAATCAATTAATAGCAATCCATAACAATGGAAAAATGAAATTAAATCCATTGGAATAGATCATTAAATGCGTTTATTTTCTTCTTATTTTGGTTCATACATAACATTCTGCATGAGTATTTGTAAAATTTAAATTTTTACCTTCGATAGTTATACACATTGGTTAATTTTGATTTTTTTAAAAAAATGTTTTTATTTAAATTTGTAATATATTTAATATTTTTATTATAATATAACATTTGCGCATAATTTTACTCGTTATTTATCATTTTAAATGAATTCTATTATTAAGAGAGCATTTTATGTCAAATTAGGATGATTAAATGATGTGAATTAAGCATTTTAGGATTTGTTTCAAAATAATTTGCAAACTCATCACAGAGACGATAACTATTTCAAGATGTGTTATATAAAATTTATATATTTTTAAAAATATAATAAATAAAATAATTAGTTAATACTTATTTTTTATTTGATCAGTAACATTATTGAATTAATTACTTATTTATATTTAGTAATTAATAATTTTAGTTTATAAAGACTGGCATGTATATGGTATGCATACGACGAGAAAAACGGTAATATAAGTCCAATATATCTTACATCTTTTGGAAGTAAAATTTAAAATATATAACGGATAATTTAAAATAATTAATATAAAATTTAAAATAGAAAAAAGTTGAATGCAAAGCAAAGCACATGGCATGCATCATTGATCACCCTGCAAATGGTAGTTAATTATACTTAACATCAATAATGTTATTCTTATTATTGTTGTTGTGAATGAGGAGAAAGGGCAAATTGAGAGATAAAAAGACAGAGAAGGGCAGAAAATAGAGAAAGGGGATATGATATTAAAAGGGGAAGGGAAGGGAGCGGAGCAGTGTCTGTCTGTCTGTCTGTCTGTCCTTTCCCGATAAGCTAAAGCTTAGCTGGGTGATTTGCATTCTGCTTTTGCTCGTGCTTGTTGGAATGAAGACGAAGAAGATACATGCTAACCATAACCCAACTCCACTTCTGTCCTGACCCTTTAACTCAATTTGAACTCTCCATTTTCACTACTTCCTACTCTCTCTAAAATCACCCACAATTCCCATTTCCTTCCAAACCTAAGCCACTCTCACATCACATCCTGTAAGTCTATTTTTTTTTGGTTTTGCCCGTTCAAGCTGCAACCTAGCTGCTTGCAAATACTTTTGTATTTTATTGCCAGTTATTTTTAGTTCATCTTAGGACTCGTAGCTGCTGAAGCACCAGAAGAAAGGAGACTTCTACTTCTTCTTCTTGTATCAAGATATGTAATTCAGTGACAAGAAAAAACAAAAAGAAATCTTTTTGGCTTGCAGAATTTTCAGAAACAAACTCTCATGCTCGCCTTTGTTTCAGAGAAAGAAAAAATTTCTTTCCTCATTTCTCTCTTGCTTTTTTCACTGTTAATATTGTTAAATTTGCTTTAATCTTGTGGCGACATTTGATGGGTGGTGTTTCTTTAAAGCACAAGAAGTTTTTTTCAATTTTTTTGTTGGATGTTTTAGCTATATACTTGAGGAGCTGATCTGGGAATTTATTTTTTTTCCTGCTTGACGATGAGCTAAAAAAGATAACAATATATTGTTGTATGTGTTCGCCGTAAATTTAGTTTAAAATGATAATACTAGTACAGTTTAGACATTGATTATGAAACTTAAAATACAAGGGAATTTGTCTGATTAGTTGTTTTTCCTGACAGGCATCCTCTGTGTGAAGCTTCAATCTTCTTCAACGAGTTCAGAAGTACAGATCTACGAGCTTTTGGGTTCTAACAACAAAGCGTAACTGTCTCTTGAAAGAAGCAAAGATCTGCGAGCTTCAATCGGAGGAACAAACCAAAGGAAACCAGAGAAAGGAATCAAAATATACTTCTTTCTCTTCACCACCATCCAGGAGTTTGACACCTGTAACAACATTGCCCACCCTTGTTCAGAGTAAGCGAAGCAGCACAATTTATAAATAAATATTTTAATTAAATTCCTTGTTAGGTAAATTAGAAACAGTCTTTTCATTAATGATTTTTTTGTCATTTATTTGCTAAATAGCTGTGTTAGGGTTGCCTGCTGTGTATATTTCTTTTAGGGTCATCAGAAGAAAAGCTTTAAATACCAAGAAAGAAGATAAACAGAAAAGGCCAAAGGTTCTGCTCAGATCGGCGAATCGTATACAATTACTGCTTCTTTGTTTGGCAAAATCAGATCAAAATTTATCCATACCCCTAGCCCACAAGTGCTTTTATTGCAACTTTTCTTAAAGCCTATCTTCTTTAAACACTCTTGTTAGGTTAACGGGGAATGGTAGAGACTAAAGATTGAAACTTTTATTAGCTGTAAGGCTAAATATCCAGAAAAGCAATAGCAACAAGAGTCAGATCTCATCTCAGCTATGTAAGTATTTGTTGCAGTCTCTGTATGACCATGAGTGGTTAAGAGACTTATAAAGCAGTGTGTGTTGAATAGCATCATATGCTTTTGTCTGGCTTTAGTCTCTCTTTCAGTCTTAATATTTATTTTATATATATATATTTGTTTTTGTTTCTGAAATTTTTGCTTTGGTGGGGGTTGTATTTGCAGGCACAGAGACCTGCAGAATTTCAGGCTTTGCGTTTGAAGGCACACTGCGACTGCAAAAAGCTTCAGCCGGTGGGCTAAACCTAGCTGCTTACAGCGTTACTGACTTGGACCATGATATATCGAAGCGCAAAAAAAGGCCTTTTTATCACTACACAGCCAAAGTACCTCTCTGTATTATCGTCATCAATGCGTAGGACATGGCAACCCCACCTGCACTGCACTATTCTCTCTTCAAACCTCACATCATAACCTCTTTCTCTCTCTACACCAGCCCCTTCTTTATCTTCATCTCTTGCTGCCTGTCTCTTCTTTAGGTGTAAAAGAAAGGAAAAAAGAAGAAGAAGAAGAAGAAGAAGAAGACAAGAAAAGGGTAAGAGTTTTCTTTTCTTGGTTGAGAAAAATAAGGCATGATTTTGGTATGGAGGTGGAGGAGATTCAGACACAAGCCTGCAAGTTCTCAAGAATCGGAAATGGAAGAATTGATTCTAACAAAATTTCTGAAAAAGAAAATTACCCAGATGACGATGAAGATGGAGATCACCAGGAACAGCAACAGCAACAGCAGCAGCCTTTCAAGAGGGCTAGTGCTAATAACTCAGGTGGTGGCTTAGGCGATGATAATAGCGGTGTTAATCGGCTGCGCGGATGGCACCACTCGTCTCGGATCATCAGAGTTTCTCGTGCTTCCGGTGGCAAAGATCGGCACAGCAAAGTGTGGACCTCTAAAGGGCTTAGAGACCGCAGAGTTCGTTTATCGGTTACGACTGCGATACAATTCTATGATCTACAAGACCGGTTGGGTTATGATCAGCCAAGTAAAGCTGTCGAATGGCTGATCAAAGCTGCTTCTGATGCAATTGCGGGGCTCCCGTCACTTAACAGCTCTTTTCCTGATACACCGAAGCAATTAAGCGATGAGAAAAGGGCAAGTGAAGGCACAGATCAACAAGGGTTTGATTCTGTTGAGTTAGATGGTGATCCCAACTATCAACAAAACCAGAGTCAGCATCGTTCTTTATCCAAATCTGCATGTAGCAGCAATTCAGAGACAAGCAAAGGCTCAGGTTTGTCCCTCTCCCGATCTGAAATACGGGTGAATAGAGTCAAAGCACGCGAGCGAGCAAGGGAGAGAGCTGCAAAGGAGAGGGAGAAAGAGAATGAGTCCCGCATTAGTGCACACCAACAACATCAGCAAAATGTGAACCCCATTTCACAAAGCTCGTCTTTCACTGAGCTACTCACTGGTGGGATAGGCAGTGTCAATAGCAACAACAATACAAGTCCAACTGGTTCTTCTCAGCCCAATGAAGAGCCAAATTTTTTCCACAAGGCAACAGTAGCAAGACCTTGGCATGCAACTCGGATGGATTATTTTAACGCGGGGCTACTGGGGCCATCTTCATCTCGGCCGCATCATTTTCCGGGGCAAATCCAATTGGGAAATTCAAGCTCAATCCCACAAGCTATGGCAATCCCACCATTCAGTGTATCAAATGAAAACCATCAAGAAATGCAGCAATTTTCATTTGTTCCTGACCATCTGACCCCGGTAACAGCCATCCAACCGGGGCCTGGGGGCGACTACAATCTAAACTTCGCAATCTCTTCCAGCCTTGCTGGTGTCAATCGGGGGACCCTTCAGTCCAATTCATCTCCGTCTCTTTTGCCTCAAATTCAGAGGTTTGGTTCTTCTTCTCCTATAGACGGATCCATTGTACCTTTCTTTATCGGTACTACACCATCTGTGGAAAACCATCACCACCACCATCAGTTCCCAGCGGAATTTGATGGCCGCTTGCAGCTCTACTATGGTGATGGAAGTAGGCATTCAGACCAGAAAGGCAAAGGCAAGAACTAATTCCATTCCTAAAACAGCTCATTTTTCTTGGTCCATCTTCTTTCTGGTAAGCAACACTACCCTCATCTAAATTTCAAAATTTTAAATTTTATTTAGTTGCATTACTATTGGTTTAATCTTTGCTAATTTGGAGTTTCCAGTTTCGTACTTGACATGGGTTTTTATCGTCTTGCTTTTGGGTTTTCGGATTTCATATGAAATTATTTGCTTTCTAGTAACTTAAACAAGTTGGCTACTGGGCAGTATTTTTTATGGGTTTTATGTATTGTAATGTCTTTTTTTAATCGATTCCTGCATGGATTCCTGTGAATAGGATTGGGCTAGTTGTCTCCTCCTTTGTTCTCTTCCTGGTTCCCTTCTCCCTAACATCTGTAGCTCCATGCCAGGTGTTAATTTGTCCATGGCTAAACCCATCTGGAAGTCAACAAATGGAACAAACTGACCTTTAAACTGTGTGATTTTTGGCAGCTTTAAAATCTCAATTAATTAATTTTTTTTTGGCCCTTCTGGACTACACCACATGGCAACGGATCGGCGAATTGTCGGATTCAAGTAAGCGCTAGTTAGGGTTTTAGTTGCTAACATTGGTTGGGGAGAAAAGAACTCCATGCACGTACAGTCTATTAGTCAGCTTTTCCCCATACTTAAAAGATAAATGGCTTGAACCATTTCCATTGAAGTAATTAAAATTTGCATCCTCTATTCTATGTATATCATCAGAAACAAGTGCAGGTATTTATTTTGTTAAATTACCCTCCAGTTGTTGACAGTTCCAGCACAGTTATTGATAATCCTTCATATGGTCCCTTATAAAACCTTAACAGAAAGAACTAACATCTTTAACTTAAAACTTGAATGTAAGAATTGAAACCCTAGTTTAAAATTTTCAACGCAAAAATTAAGATTACAAAATTTAAAATGTCACATGCAGTGTACTAGTGTAGTGAACTCCAATGAAAGGAGGTTGCTTATTCCTTATGAGCAACTGTTAATTAGAAATGGAATGTAGTACATTGATACTTGTCATTGACCTCAAAGAATAGTCTAATTAATTCGATCTTTGTTATAAAAGTAAGAATGATTTCTATCTATAATCTTCTTGATTTACAGTGACTTGATTCAAACAGGTAAGATTATTGATGAATCTCAAAACAATGCAGCCAAGATGATGGAATTCTTCTATAGCTTATAGTCATAAACTACGTAATTTATAATCATAACCTACGCAACTAAATTATCAAGGTGTAATGGTGAAATTTGATGGCAAACATGAACTTTTGGTACAAGAACAAAATGTAATAAACTTTATGCATACATTTATTTGAAGTATTTTTGTTTCTTTCAAGTTGAAGAATTGATCTTAGTACAACAATGAACTGTAGAGGTTAGTGTTTCAATTTTTACTATTCCATTGCTTTAGAGGATTTCTCTTGACTTGGTAAAATTTCTGAAATTATGATAAACTTCTTCCAATTTAGGTTAAAACTACCATGTCATGACCTATTGGATCTAGGAATTATTGGCGAAGTACATGTTCAATCTCTGTCTTCGAAAGTAATGGAAGACATGTTTCTCTACTGTAGACTTCTGATCTCTCTTTGAGTTTTGATGGAGTTTGGTATGCAATTTTTGTTCCCCAATCCATGCAGAATCTAATTAGCCACTTTGCATTGGGGCTGTGCTTCCATATTTCTTATGTAACGACATAGCTCAATATATATATTGCCATTCTCGTGAGAAGACAAATCTAATGTTCCAACTCCATCATCTTGGCAAATTTCAATCAAATATTCTCAAATTTGGTAGGTCAGTTTCGTCACTAATTCTTCTCCTAGAGGCAGTGTAGCATAAGCATAAGCATAAGCTTGCATAGCCATCTCGTAGTGTATTTTCAATGTTCAAGGCATTTAAAGGACAAATATGTGTCATTTTCATTGGATTATGGATCTTTACAAGACTGAAATAACACATTATTTACATATTTCAAAACTATATTGGTGCCAAAGGTTTCAAAATGAATACGGGGAGACTGAAAGAAAAGAAACCAACCAACAAATGAAGACTTCAAAATGAGTGATTTTGCAAAATCTGAGTGCTAATATACCAAATTCCAATGGGTCTAAATGTATATGAGGTGCTTTCAGAGTGATATCAGTGTAATAAGGTTGAGATATCGCAGTCATTGTCATGTACTGTTGGGTTAAAGAGGTCGGACAGTAAAGTATATATAACTAACAAAATATATAGGAATACAAACTAATAGAATTTATATGCAACTTTCTTGTTCAATGAAATCCTATATTATGTTCCTTTATGAAATCTTGTCCACCAGCAGATAAGCTAATGCAACTGGCTTCTTACACAAAACCTCCATGAAAGCTTCCATTCTGTTTGAAGTTCCACTATTTTCATTCCATGGAACTAAAAATTGAAGCTAATGTTGTATCATCCTCCCCCTCTAATATTGCTTACTGATTCTAGCTAGTAGAGCATGTGTCGTTTAGAGACACTTTCAGTATTGCAACATATGGAACTTCTACCATTTTGATTGCAATAATCTGCTGAATCTTATGTAGGACTCAAATTCTGAATTGGAATGGTGAAAGTATCCAAATATTAACAGTATAATAGGTATCTTATTGTTTCTTTTTTAAAAAATTTTCTGGAAATATGCAATTAATTCAAAGAATATAGGTTATTTGATTTGATTGCATTCATTCTTTTATTTTTTCAACCCTATAGCCAAAACTTCATATTAAGTCTGGGGAAACCTAATCAGGCACACTCATCTTTGCATTCTCAGTCTTGAGACACTTAAGGCTTGTGCACCCTATCATAAGAAATTCCAAAATTCAGTATTCATAAACTGCAAGTTGTTCAGTATTGTTATGAAACTCAGCCAAAAAATTTACAACTTATCATGTAGACCTCATAACTGATGCATCCCTTGAACCAATTCTCCAATAAAATCATCTCACATGCATCCATACCTGATTTCTGTCTCTTCCAATCCAATATAATTTTCTATCAACTTTGCCATCATAGGCCTTTGTGGACACCATTTGATCGATTTATCTTTTTATTTCAAATATTACATGACTTTAAACTAAATTTCTCCCCTTTTTGGAAGAAATAAGATTCAAACTCAAATAGTTTTTGTACAGCTCAAAAAAAATTTACAAATTGAGCCATAAAGCAACATGACTCCATTTGATTTTAGTATATGGTCATTCAATGGCTGGTGCAATATCCCTTTTCACTTTCTTTGTCCTTTTAATGCAATGCTTTGATCACCTTACTGAAACTGTTATTCACAGACCACATTGCCCACAACTTAGCTTGTTTGAGTAATGGTCAGTGCTTAATTTTCTTCAACATACTGTTATTAAATTGACTTCTAAGCATGTTTTCCTCTTGAACACTCTAGATTTGATTTTCTTCTATCCAAGAATGTACACGTTCACTGTCTTGTGGAGTTCTTGTGTTGCAATGATACCAGTGATTACATGAACTAATTTAGAATTGTTGAGAAGTCGGATTGGAAATGATAGAATTTACCTCCGTCAACAACTTAACAGGAAGAAACCTATGCCCAGAGCATATTGTGGAAGTGTGTATACCTCCCTCAAAACAATGACAACCAAACCTGTTTGTTCGCTCAATAGAAGCCCTAGGCAGTGTAGGATCAACATGATATTGAAAAGGATAACTTACATATATGTGCATCAGTTATCACCAGAATAATAGTCAGCTAGAAGTTTATTTATTATACCTAGGCTGGAAAACATGTTGGACTTGCTCGAGGGATTTAAAGTAGTCTTCTAGTAACTGATGTAAGAGAAAAGTATTCTAAGGCTGGATGACTGGAAAAAGGAATTTGAAGCCCAAGAAAGTTTTTATTGTTGGTTTTGCTGTAATCCCAAACTTGCTTAGAGGTTCAAAAATTGCTACTGGTTCAACAATAATCCCCAATTAAAGACTTTTTGAAAATGCAAAGGTTGAGGGATGTTGCTTTGGGTTTTGCATAGATTGTGCTGTTTACCATCATGTATTCATTTTTATGGTGTTTCTGATAGAGCATGAACAAATTTATGATTTAACAATGTGTTTGTGTAAAGAATGTGCGTATTTTGCAAAGTCCCTAACAAGTTTATCCTAGCCAATTCGATTAGAGTTGGGAGTGCTTGCTTGCTTTGATTCATAATTGATTTAGCTTAGACTGTTTAAATGCTTATTGTGTACCACACCCTGTTATTGCATCACTCTCTGCAATAACCCAGAAACGATCTAGTAGCTATGGAGATTGTAGTCATTATAAAAGCAACTTGCTCACCTCAAACTTGTGGAAGTTGAGTATCTATTATATGGTGTACGGCTGAGCATGTTCTTAATTTTTTTCAAATATTCTATTCATTCAAGTTGTAGCAAACCAGAATAAGCCCGAATTACATGATAATTGCCTTCTCTTTCTTTACCCCCTTATTTTCCCTCTCACCAAGATACTTGAAGTTAGATTCATGCTTACTATGACAGAATCATTTGTTAGATTGATAATTTCATTGTTAAGAAATTATTAGAACATAAAAGATGCCCAATGTGACCATACATTGCCTTTAATTTATCATCATTGCATGTGTTTATAAAAGCACAGAGAATCATAAATTGTCGGTTGGAAAGAGTAGGTACCATGAAGACGAGGTGATTTCCTCTTAGCAGGACAGACAGATTACAAGAACCGCTATAAGCTTTTTGTCCGCTTTTCTCTTCGGCTTTCCTAGTTTCTGATTATTTTATCCTTACATGCATATTAATCTTAGTGTAAAAATATGATGCAGGAATGGGAAGATGAAGAAGTAGTAGCAGCAGCTGGCAAGCACCGAGCATGGCTTGCCTGCATCGGTTGATACCCAATTACCATATGCATCTGGAACTATTATTTTCTGCTTTTACCCATTTTGAAGTGTCATTCTGTATGAGTGAGTGCAAAAGGCATCGTGTGTTTCAAGGAAATAGGGTAAACAATTCCCATTGAAGCTATTCTTTTCCTTTCCCTTGGCTACAAATATTTTGAAATTGTCCATACTGTCAATTATACAACTTTAAAGGAGCCGTGTGACCGCATAATGATGCTGATTCAAAATTTCACTTACCACATCAATCTTTCCTTGCCACTTCTTGGTTAAATATATTTTTATTATTTGATCAAATTATCAAGTATAAATTGATGGATTATACTCTTATCCACAAGTGGTAGGTTTGATTCATTATCCGTTTAGGGGTGGTAGGTTTGGCTTCTTTTTTTTTATTCTGTTTTGGTTTAAGGGAAACAAATGTGAATTGATGCAGATGGTAAAGGTAGCTAGGGTTTGGGTGGTGGTATTTGATTTTGACCAATAGTTTCATACAATGCATTACTATTAGCTGATGGGTTTGCATTGGATTGTAATTGTGGTGGAGCTAGGTTTACACTTCACTTGCATAGATTTTATAGCTGATTGGACTTTTGGGTTGTTGTTGTTGATGATTAATTTATGATTATGTCCTTGGCATTATCAGCAAAACAACATGAATAAATAAATGTCATATACCATGAGTGTGATTAGTTGGGAATTAAAAGCTTTCAGGATTTGGGTAGTTAATAGTATTTGAAAGGCAGTTAGTAAGCAAGATGTTAAATAATTAATTAATCCATTCATTAATGTCGTCTCTTTCTAGACAGAAACACAAAATGCACTGGCGATTCAACCACAAATCCTTCTCATTTCATTCTGAATGTTGTAAGCAATACTGTGCGTGTAACAGCGTTTGGCAGCATCAGCAATGATTCTATTTCTGCTGCCGATTCTTGACCACCTCTCTCAAGAAAGAAACTGTGTCTGTGAGCAACAGCGGGATGAAATGCAAGCTTGCAAGGAAAGAATTCACGAGAAAGGTTCAGAAGAATTAATGATAAACCATCCTTCAAGCTTTTTTAAAAGGAATTTAGGCAGTATTTTCCTGCTTTTGGGAACCCAAATAAAAGCAACTTTTGCTTTTTCTCAGTTAAAAAAGTTTTAGAATAAAACCCCACCCACCCCTTTTTTCAAAGGATAAACTGGTTACATCTTCTAAAATTGGCGGCAACAGATACATACAGTTAATGAACTATAAATTCCTTTTAAATTTAAAATTAGTTTTATTCAATCTCTATTTTTTTTAAAAAAATAATAAATTATAAATTGCGACATGATAGGTGATAATGGAAGGATAGCATTTTGATTCGATCTCTCTCTGTGGAGAAGACAAACTCCTCACAAATGATTTGATCAAAAACAAGAAGCAAGCAATGCCTCACTCCAACACACCTCACCTCTGATTCCATTTCATACAAGAAGCAAATTTCTCACACTATGCTGCCATAAATTGTTTCCAAAATAACAAACGAAAGTTTGCATCTTTAAAACATAATTTATTTATTTTATTTTTTTAATCTCTGCAATCAGAAGCACCAAGCAATGCCATATAGATAGATGAAAACAATATATATATATATATATATATATATATATGTGGGGGGGGCTTCATTATTATCTTTGTGTGTTGTTCCACAGTGGAGAATTATGTTCTTAAATAATAATAATAATAATAATAAAGCAATGAGCCAACTATGACATCTCCAATTATTAAAGTGGAATTTGCTTCTTCATAATTTTTTTTTCAGAAAATAAAAAACAATGACACAAAATGTGCAGCAGACCACTTATTCATGTTGACTGTTGGCATTCAGAGTTCTCTTAATCAGCTAATACTAAAATAATATATATATATATATATATATATATATATAATATTAATTTATAGAATAAGCAATTCAGAAAATTAGTGAAATAATTGAATTGCTTTTTCTTTCTCTCTCTGTGGACATACAAAAAAAATTGTGTAAATTCTCTGGAAGGTGGGCCTGATGAAAATTAATGGAGGAAAAAATATATTTGGTTTCTCCCAACTTCATACTCCAGAGTGGATTGATGTGATACATAGAGGGCAGGGCATAATCCCTCGTTGTGTTGCAGTGAAGAAAGAAGCAGCCATCATTTTTAATGTGGGGAAAAAGGGATTGTTCGTCTTTCTCAAACTATGTCTTGAAGCACCACCATATAACAGGCTTTGACCGAATGATCTTACTCATTGTGGATTGCCCGTTTTCTTTCAAAGTAATTTGGCTAAGTTTCTGATAAGAGCATGTTCATCTTGTGAGCTGGCAATGTAACAATCAACAATAATTTCTTGAAGTCATGGAGTTTCAGGTACAAGTTAGGCTTGTCAAAAGAAATGAGCTAGCCAATTATTTCAAAAAACCGGGAACAAAACTGCAACATTTATTTCGACGAAGGGGCTGTAGAACTCCAGTGTTAGTTTTATCCGTTCAATGTACCCAAATTGTGGTTTGAGATAAAAATAATTCAACTTATTTGTCGGTCATTCGGTGTCAGTAACCAATATTCTAAAAGTTTGAGCCGTAACAATAACAATACAAACCAGACACCTTGGCTGATGATTGATCAGAAAAAAGACGAGCAACCCGAGCGCAGAATCCAGTTGCAACCAAGAATCCATACCCAGAAAAAAGAAAAAGATTCAAGAATCTATGTCATCAGTATAAAAAGCAAACCCAACAAATATCCAACCAAGATCACTGTAACCGTTCCATATACAGAAGACACAAAGTTAGTCCTGGTGAATCTTTTCTATTATCCAACTTTCCTCTATCATCGACCTAGCTCATGCAATGATCTACAACTTAATAATCTTTGTTAGAATTTTATCACAACTGAAGCTGCATAGTTTGTTAATGGTGATATTAAGATCCTCCTCTGCCATCAAAATTGGTATTAAGCAATAACTATGAAGAACAATGTAATATTGCTTCTACTAAATATTGAACTGCAGACACAGAAAATTGTGAGGTCAAGGCAAACTACATTACTCAGTAAACTTCAAAAGTATAAAACATAAGCATAGGATTACAGATACCTACAATATTCACATCAAGGGATTACAGATAGAAGTAAAAGACTACAAACTCAAATCTCTTACAACATCAATCTAGTTGCATGTGCGCCTCCTACAAGCATGTGCCTGAAACAAAACAACCAGCAGATGCATTCAAACTATCAGTTGAAGCACAAAAGATGAAAGATTTGCGCACATTATTGACCTATGAAGGGTGACTCGGCCAAAGTCCAAAGCAAGATTTAGCTTCACAGGACACTTCACCCAATCTAGGCTACACATAACACAAAATTGTTCTCTCATGGTTCCCTTCCTGAAAGCATGCAAACATCCTTTTCCCTCAACCATCGTGCTTTCCCTGCAGAGCCAATGGAAACTTTTAAATGAAGAAGGAAGAAATCATCTACAAGTACTAGACAGAGGAAATCCTGACTCATGTAAAACAGAAAACAAGAAAAAGAAAGAAGAGCTCAAAACGCTTTCCAATTGTACAACAAACCTCATGTACATACACTTTCCTTTTATGCAAGGAACAGATACTGGTTAGAACTAAGTGATTATACCTCAAATAACATTCATTGGATACCTAATATAAATTTCACCTTATTTGTACTACTTTTTCAGAACACTAAAACCGATGCAGATCATAATTTGGAATATCGTCCTCCATAAATACCATAAATATTCAAATCAACACCTTTCCTTAAGTCATGCTTTCTTTCCATAAAATTCGAAAAACTTAAATTAAATTTAAGCCATCAAAAATAGAAAACGCCCTACTAATAAAAACAACAGAGAGCCTGTCCAAAGACAAGAAACTCAGCATATGAATTCCTTTATCTTCCATCCACATCATAAGATGCTATCATAATTATCATCTAAAATGCCTCCAGCAACAATACCATAAGATAGTCTGCAACTTCTACCTTAGCGTTAAAAATGATTTACAATAAAAAAAAAGACTTAAAACTTACCTCGGATCCTACGACTCGTCGTCAGAAAGAGTTCATCTCCAAGCAGTAAGTCCTCCTCTTCACCAGCATCTTGGCTGCAGTACCGTATGGCTCCTCAAAAGCTGACGCAACCCAAGACCCATCGGACACCTCCTTGGCCACAGACTGCTCACTAGGCCTTATAGCAACCAAGGTTGCACCCTTTAACACAACTCCATCGGGCAATTCCAAGTGGGGCGCGTACCAAAGTCTCATATTGAGGGCTGGCACTAATGTCCTCTTTGAGGCTAAAGAAGCCGACAATGGTTTCACTCTTAACTCCTCCAGCTGTTCTCTATTCATACACAACACTCCTTGTCCATCAGTATCAGTCAAAACCAAACTATCAAGCGTCTTGTGCTCTGCTATTATCGGTTGAAGCAAATAATGCCTGGCAGATGCAGCAATCAAAGAACTGATTGTCCACACAACTCGCAATTTCAAACCCCCGTTTGTGTAAAAGGACTCCGGAATACTTCCGTTATCTTCACCACCGCCACTGTTACTCACACAAGGAACGTCATAAGCATTTTCTTGAGTCTTCGCGAGCACGTTATTAGTAACCGATGCAGCTCCGAGAATCACGCAGTTATCAAGCGTAGACCCAAAATCAGCCCTCCATTTCAATAAAACACCATCATCTATCCCGAGTTCGCCGCTGGGTAACTCGATTCTGAGAAACCGAATCTCATTGAAATTCTTTAACACTTGAGTCGGTGAGTGGTGGGTCACGCCTCCTTGATCTATTTCATCGCCATCGTGGTTACCGACAGACAAGCTCGTCCCGGAACTCGACGCCGAACAAAATCCGTTGCCGTGGCCGTTTCCGTTCTGATTGATATGATGATATTGCGCTCTCTTTGGACCCAACAACTGGCCGAGCGCCTGGAGAGGTTTCACGATGCCTCCAAACAGAAAACGGAAGAGATTCGAGAACGGAGACCGAGACTTTTCCAACGTGGAAGACGAAGAATCATCGTCAGAGATAACACAATCAACTCGTACGACAACGTTTTCAACTTGTGGAACCAAAGAGTGAAAACGACGCGAAACGACACAGCAGCGACCTAACGCCTTGACGTCGCCGATCTTGTTGAAAACCAAGAGAAGTAACGAGTCGTGAAGCCGGTCGAAGTGGTCGATCGGTTCCGGGAAGATTCTAGAAGCCGGATCTGACCGTACAACACCATTCATATTAGCTCTTTTAAAACCCACAAAAAGAAAATGAGCTAAATTGAATTCGTTTTGAGATTAGATCGAGATCAGTATCAGAACAGATCCAAGTCCATAACGCTGAAGCAGAAAGGAGAGTCGGAGAAATAGAGAAGAAAATGGGAAAGGTGGGAGCAGATAGCTGGATCCACTCTTTTGTCTCTACCGAGGAGAGAGACGGCGATGGATTTTAAGCGCGTAGATTAAAAGGAAAGGTATTCTGTTCTCTGTGTGGTTAGTACTGTGAGCGCGTGACTTACGCGTGATGTTTTTATACAGTAATTTTGTTTGCAATTTTAACGCTGAGGGTAGTACCGTAATAGCAAGGTTCAGGAACTCGCCACGTGGGTTTCGATCAGTGGCCCGGCCCAAAATCCAGTACGGTGTAGCATAGAGTTCCAACCCAGTCAACCAAGCTTAGCTTAAATTACTAAATAGTCCCCTATAAATTTCAATGATCAGGGAAAAATGATAGAATACCACGATAGTATCGGAGATCATGTGCCATCGTGCATTATCTGAACAATCAATCAGTCAATCACACGTTGTGGCACGTGTGAGTTCAATTAAACTTTTGGCAAAAGGAGGGACGGATACGATGCCGTGTGATGTCCGTACAGACAGGACAGAAGATGATCTAATTGACCGTGGTTAATTAGATCATGTTTGTTTAAGGATTTCTTATGATCAAAGGTCGAGAGAATAAGGAAAGAGTAAAGGGGGAAAGTAGAAACTTAAATTATGGATTAATCAAGGTAATTAATTTGGTTATAGAAATCTCTATCAAAACTCAGAAGGCAAAAATTCATAATTGAAGTTTGTCAAATTTAATATGTAGCCTATCAAGCATAATTTAATTTAATACACAAATTATTTCTTTATTAATAATTTAAATATTTTTTTGATAAATTTTATTACTCGAATTAAATTAATAATTTTAATAATTTTATTTTTAAAAAAAAATTATATTTATCTATAATGAATTTGATCGTAACCAGAACATCAGAACGCATATCAAATAAAAAACATTGTTCCATAACAATTTTGAGTTAACAACAGATAATTGTCCACGACAATAAAACTACAAAAAAATAAAATTTAATTCATGTTAAAGTTACAACAAAAGGAAAGAGAGCAAAGTTTGCCGTGGGATGGAAAAACCCAATTATAAGTAGTGACTGTGGCATCAATTTTTTTCCAAAATATAATAAGTGCTCGTGTCCTTGGGTTGGGTATTGAATACAATTTGATTGCAACTATTCATGTCAATTGTCATGGTCCCCGTTTTTCTCTTTTGGAAAGTATGTACAAATACATTGATTTTTGAACAGATTGATTACCTTAAATTAGGTAATGTTTCACTTTCTTAACATAAACATCCATACTTATGATAGATTATTTAGTGAATAACGTGACATTATACAAGTATTTGTTAGTAGGTGACAATTTACCAACCCTAGGATGCCAACTATACAATTGCACCCACAAGCCTCGAGTATCCATTCATTGGCAACACCGAAAAATTATAGGTATTGGTTTTAAAGGATAGAGAAAGGGTATGACAATGATCTTTCATTCATTTCCAATTCAATATTGGTATAGAGAATGATTAAGATGAATAATTAATGTAAAGCAATGTGTGTGGATTGTGGCCCTCCCTAATCTTGTTGTTGTCAATTGATGTAACAATACATCGTTATCCAAGAACTCATTTTGTTTGTTGGGAAATCCTATCACATTTTAATGAAATGATTAGCATCTAATAATTGTCATTAAACATAAGATTTTACTTCTAATCATAAAAATTTGTTTGGTGGGTGTAAGTGGTGAAATTATTATTATTATTTTTTACTTATATTGATTGCAAGATGTTCAACTCTTTTATCCCAATTTACTTGTTTGTTTTCCTGGAATTGTTGTTGATTTTCTCGGGAAAATATTTATTTTATGATTAAAATTTTCCTAAGATGATTGCAATTTTACTTTCTTTCAACTACATTGATCTATGTTGACATGATTCACTCATATTTTTTTTCATATATAATTTATAAAATTCATCATATTTTAAAAATTTATTAAAAATTAAAGTATTATAAATTTTAATTTATAATAATAATAATAATAATTCATACTTAGAATATTTAATTAAAATAATTTTAATTAATTGACAAACTTACAAGTTACCCTCATCATCTTCTTATCTCCATTCCACAGCATCAAATTCTGAAAATTATAACAATTGAATTAAATTTTCTTGTCATCCCTCTAAAGCTGCTGACTGAATATGCAGTCCTAATTCAGCATAAAAAACCTTTCAAGCATGAAGGAGATGGGCAGATACCCACCTGAATATAAATGAACAAGGGGGAAGCACTAGTGCTAAAAGCACTTCTGACAATTCACATTTAACAGCATCATTATCCAGTGCTTCTCAGAAAAAGCACTTGCAGGAGGATTATAATGAATCCCACCTTAATTCTGTGTGATTAGTATTTAATGCTAAATTATTCTATACAAAATTAACCCTAAATTCCAATTAAAATATGAGCTCTGATAATGAGACTCCACAGAGATTCCCATTGATTAGGTAATTAATTAAGTAATTACTTGGCACATAATTGCATTTGTATGTTGGAATAAATTAAAAGGAGATTTAGTCATAGTACAGGAGAAATTCAGATGATTAATTAAAACTGCTAAGCGTATATTAGCCAATAAGTAATAATCAAGATTATAATAATCAAATTCCAGCCCAGATTTATTCTAGAAAGATAATGTCTAGACCATATCTTACATTAAAAAGGAATAAACTTGTGAGCTTCCATGTCTGTCGGGGGGTAAACATGACCCATTGATGTTGGTTTACAAATATTATATGGTAAGCAAGAAAGCTGTCTCTTGCTGTTTATTTACTAAACAATCATGGGCTCTGCTTCAGTTTGTCTCCTTCATGCTTCTCTCTGGATAAATAAGACAAAGCTTTTTCATTATTGAATTGGGAAATTTTCCCAAGGGCAGAATTCCCAATCTGCAGGCATATTTTAAGGAATTTTTCTCTTCCACAACCAGTGGGATTTAAACACGCGCCGTGTTTAGAATTACTTGTATGGAAAATATTATGTTTATGTTATAAGTTTAATGACTCAGATTATAAAAATTTTATAGTTGTAATGATATTGGCCGGATTATAACTAAACCCATATATGAATATGGATTATTATCAGCTATACTTATCTCAAAATTGTTTCTACTCCTTAGATCAGATCCTGAAGTTAGTAACCAAGCAAAAAGAAACAGAGATTATCATACAGACTGTGATATGGGATCTCAATTAAATTTACTTTCAGAAAAATGCAAAAGAGAGATTCGTTTTCTGAGAAGTCATAGACAAGAATAAAAGAAACAAATGGATAAGCGTAAAAAGAAATGTGCATGTAATTCATAGATCCTTGTCTGAAGAATCAT